>BQNB010038637.1:0-48618 GCA_026074375.1 Tanacetum coccineum | reverse complement strand
CAGAGTTTATCTCCTAGTTTTTATTTCGTACCTTGTTTGAATTGATACTTAGAATGTCGATTGAATGTTTTAGGTTTTGGGATATTTTGTTTATGTCTTTGTATTGGTGTGACTCTTCCACCTCTATACAAGACCCTTTTTTCTGGTGTTAGGTATTGTCATGACACTTTGTGTCCATTTTTGTTTTGTTTAATGCATTGTAGTTCTCTCTATTGTTGACACCATTGTGTTGTGATAATACCCATGACGTTACGCCTCGTGTTTCTGCCTTGGCAAGGTGTGACAAGACGTTTTTGTTGGGCTTTTCTGATGTGTGTTTCTCATGGGTGTGGGATAGGTGTGGATAATAGGGGTTGTTAATGGGTTTATGGTGGGTTGCTAATAGATGTTTCCGATAGTTTGCTGACACCTCTATGAGGTCTAATATGTCCAGTGTCTCATGTATTATCAAATAGATGTGTGTGTTTGTATTTGCAGCATAACAGAGCCACAACCGAAATTTCAACAACCCTCGACACTATTAACAACCCTTTATCGGCAGCACCTATATATCAGCAACCCTTTATCACCATGAATAACCTTTTATCACCAACACCCCTAAAGTAACCCTATATCAGCAATCCATTAACACTTACAAACACAAAGAATTGTTATGTGCGTGATGACTGTTAGCTTGTATTATTGTATTGGGCTCAAGCCCGAGTCTAGAATGTTCCCTTTATGTATTTATATTATGTACCGAATATTCATTTAGTTAATACAAAGATTTATTCCCTTTATGTATTTATATCGTGATGCGTTTAATGATTCTAATTGGCAAAATGCTATGCGTGATGAATATCATGCACTTAATAAAAATAAAACTTGGACCCTAGTACCTAGACCTCCGGACACCAATATTGTTCGTTGTATGTGGTTATTTTGCCATAAGTATCTTGCAAATGGCACTCTTAGTCGCTACAAGGCTCGTCTTGTGGCGAACGGTAGTACACGGTTAGAGGGTGTTGATGTTGATGAGACCTTTAGTCCGGTTGTTAAACCGGGTACTATCCGGACTGTTTTTAGTTTAGCTGCTTCTCGACATTGGCCGATTCACCAGCTAGCTTGATGTCAAGAATGCTTTTTTACATGGTGATTTATCCGAGTCGGTTTATATGCACCAGCCTCCTGGATTTCAGGATTTTGTTCATCCCGATTATGTATGTTTATTGCAGCGGTCTCTTTATGGGCTCAAGCAAGCATCCCGAGCTTGGTTTCAGCGATTTGCATCTTACATTACTCGTGTTGGGTTTTAACATAGTCATTGTGACTCCTCTTTTTTTATATACCGACAGGGTACATATGCTGCTTATTTATTATTGTATGTTGATGATATTGTTCTTACAGCTTCTTCTGAGACCTTGTTACGACATTTATTGCTTCCTTACATCAGGAGTTCTCTATGACAGATTTGGGTTCGCTTAATTATTTTTTGGGTATCTCTGTTACACGGGATTCTTCAGGGATGTTTTTATCTCAGAAGAAATATGATGTTGAGATTCTTGAGAGGGCATATATGATTAATTGTAATCCTAGTCGGACTCTTATTGATACTGAGTCTAAACTGGGAAGTGGTGGTGATCAGGTTTTCGATCCGACTCTATATCGGAGTCTTGCAGGTTCTCTACAGTATATCACTTTTACTCGTCGGATATTTCTTATGCAGTTCAGTAGGTGTGTCTTTATATGCATGATCCTCAGGAGCCTCATTTTTCGGCTCTTAAGCGTATTTTGCGGTATGTTTGTGGCACTTTGGATTATGGGTTGTAGTTATTTTCATCCTCGACTACGGATTTGGTTGCTTATTCAAATGCAGATTGGGCTGGCTGTCCTACTACTCGACGCTCGACTTCAGGTTACTGTGTTTTTCTTGGCAACAACTTACTCTGTTGGTCCTCTAAGCGTCAACCGACGCTTTCTCGTTCCAGTATAAAGGCAGAGTATCGTCGTGTTGCCAATGTTGTTGCTGAGACTTGTTGGCTACGCAATTTACTGCGTGAGTTGCATACTCCTTTATCTTCCGCTACGCTTGTCTACTGTGATAATGTTAGTGCGGTTTATTTATCCTGCAATCCGGTTCAACATCAGCGTATGATGCACATTGAGATTGATATATATTTTGTTCATGATTTAGTTGGTGCTGGTGAAGTCCGGGTGCTTCATGTGCCTTCTCGTTATCAGTATGCGGATATTTTCACCAAGGGATTGCCGTTAGCTTTATTTGAAGATTTTCGCTCCAGTTTGAGCGTCCGGTGTCCTCTCGCTCCAATGGCGGGGGAGTGTTAGCCTATATTATTGTATTGGGCTCAAGCCCGAGTATAGAATGTTCCCTTTATGTATATATATTATGTACCGAATATTCATTTAGTCAATACAGAGATTTATCCCCTCCTACAATGACGTGCAAGTACTCTTATGCTGCGTTCTCGAGTTTCAAATAATAAGAAAAGAAAGGAAAAGGAAAGAAAGGCCCAGAAAAGAAAAGAAAACACATTACTTGGTAAGTGTTCTCAAGATGTTCAAAGGAAAAGAAAAAAAAATTAATAAGTTTACATTTATACCCTTCATTAGTAAAGATTCAAATAATCATTAAGCTGTAAAAACCAACTAACGACATTAAGCTATAAAAATAAACACAAGTACTTGAATGATAAGTAAGATAACTGAATTGCCATGTGAAAATAAACACAAGTAAAATTGATGGTAGTGAAAAGGAGAAACGTTCATGTTGAAGTAGATAGGGTCCAGTATGAGTATTTCAAGGGTAGATATGTCTTTTCACAATATAGTGCACACCAAATGGGTTTGCTGATGCGACAGTTTGCTTATGGCTTGCTGATGTCGGCTTGCTGGTGACAGTTCGCTGATGACGGGGTTCTCATGCCGGGTTTATGATGCCGTATTTCTGATGCATGGTTGTTGATGCCGTGTTTCTGATGCATGGTTGCTAATGTCGCCGTGCTGATAAATGCTTGCTGCTGCATGGTGCTAATGAAGGGTTGCTCATGAAGAGTTGTTGTAGACTTGCTGATAAAAAGGTTGATGTGTTGCTGCTGAATAGTTGCTCATGACATGTTGTTGTTGTTGCTTAAGACCCTTAAGGGTTTCTTTAGTTGCTAAAACAATGCTATCAATTGAAAGTTCACTAGATGTATGGTATTTTGTGGTCTATCTTTTTTCATGTATTGCTTTTATAAGCAATACACTGTTCATAGACAGACGCTCTCTGTATGCATACACATTCATTACCGACTTCTTTATCATCACATGATGTAATAAAAAGTTGTAGAAAGACTTTTGTTTCTCTTTAGTGTGTCATGTATAATTAAATAGGTGTGCGAATGAGATAAGAATAATCGTTTGAAATAAGCGTAGGGATGCCAAGTGAATATCTTAGTTCTTTTAGTAGTGACATATGTCTATCACTTAGAGAATGCCATAAATTGGCTACTTTACGCATCATTCTAGCAGCTTCGAATGATATGATCCCGATGACAGGAGATTCGGGCTCTAAACCTTTCTTTTTATGAGGAGTCTTCAACATAATACTTAACATGATGACCCTTTCATCATGTTGGTCAGTTCTTTCTTGATGTATATAGTCTACGTATATGAAGTATGCTCTCTAAACCTGTTACTGATACAACAAAGGTACAAAAAGTCTGATCTCAATACATTCAACCTCACAATTCATCTTAATTTTTCTCAAAAAACAAGCCTGGTGCAACGCAAGGGTATGAACGCCTCGTTGTTACTTATAATGAATGATTTATAAGGTTTTAGACTGTTAAATGTTGGGCTTTGGTGTGTGAGTGGAAGGCAATTTGAGTTTTGAGTGAGGCATTTTAAAAAAGCGCTAAAAAATGAAGAAAAAAATACACTATAATCTTTTGGTCTAGCCATGGAGGGCACCGCCCCAACCCCAACCCCAAACCATGGATCTGCCCTGGTTGGGTCGATCACGAGTTGATCCACGCACGTTCACATGCGATGAAAGTTCAATACCCGTGTTAAACTGATTCTAAAATCCAAGTCTGGTCATAGAACCTTTCTTACTATTTCAAGTTACACCTTAAAAGTGTGAAAAGATTCACCTGCATCTGGATATGTTTTCTTTTGTCGAAATTGGCACAAGTATTTGACAGATTCAAGGTAGTTTCAATTTGTGAATAATCTTATTTAAGAAGTTCGATACATTGTTAACATCCACATAACCTCACATGTGAACATACATATACATCTACCATGAGATTTATTTTTGTTATTTCACTAAAAAATAGGATTCATTAGTTCTTGACTTCTTGTAACAAAATAAACAGGTATCTAACGTTAAATCAAGCCAAGTTAACTCGAAACAATTGTAACCGATTTGTGTCTATGGGCGATGGACTCAAACCAATATATTAGTCGGTCAAAAGATCGGAAACCATGGTTGACCAATATATTTGTCGGTAAAAAGTACATATTTGACCCGTTTCCTATTTCGTTTAATGTTTATTTATCCGTTGAAAATAAATAAATGGGTCGCTTTCCCAGCTTATTAGCATCTGGTGATGAGGGTCGCTATAAAGTTTTGGATTTAGACATCTGACACAGACCATACCAAAATCAAACAATCATCTGATGGCATATGCCAACTCGGTATTCTTTATTACTCATGTTTGTATTAAGATTTGAATGGCCATATAAACTGGTCCAAACATCAAATCATCGGTTTAATTCTACACTCTCATTTTCAGTAAGATGGCAAGAAAAAAACTGAAACATGTCTTCCTTTAGACAATCAATTTCAACACTTTTAGATGGTAGCTGCCACCAACACCATATGCTCAATCAGGTCCAACACTCGGTTGCTGCACATAATTAATTTCACACTACAGGTTAAAAATCCACATAAAACCAGATGTAATTGGCGGTTATGTAACGGGTCAAAAAGGCCAGGCTGACCCAAAACACTTTTGTCCAAAAAATTACTCAAGTGATTAGTGTTCAGATATATTAATAATAACCTAATTTTCTAGATATTATTTCAGACACTTATCAGATAGACAGATGTGCTACATACCTGTAACCCCACTCATTATCATACCAGGACACCAACTTCACAAATGATGCACTTAGCCCTATCCCAGCCTTTGCATCAAATATACTCGACCTGCAAAAACCAGAATTAACTATCAGAAAACTAAGAATCACGAGACATTGATTTGCTACGAATTTCAATTATGAAGAGTCAAGCTGGATGACCTGGAATCACCAACGAAGTCATTGGAGACAACATCCTCATCAGTGTATCCAAGGATTCCTTGCAGTGGACCCTCAGAGGCATACCTTCAATAACAAGAACGACCATTGATGCTAATTGTGATCAACTTAATAAGGTTAGAAGAAGTCAAAACTGGAAAAGATCTCAGAGGCCATACTTTATAGCAGCTTTAACATCTTCATAAGAAGCACTTTTCTCAAGTCGACAAGTTAAATCCACAACAGAGACATTTGCTGTTGGAACTCTAAAGGCCATACCCGTAAGTTTTCCATTTAGTTCCGGCAACACCTTTCCTACAGCCTGAATTTATAACATAAAAAGTAAGTTTCAATGGGACAATCTCTTCTCATCTTTAGGCAGTCCTTGGCAGCTTTTCACTGATCATATAATATAGGATTTCATGTACCTTGGCAGCACCAGTTGAGCTAGGAATGATGTTTTGTGCAGCACCACGACCACCACGCCAATCCTTCATCGACGGTCCGTCAACAGTTTTTTGTGTAGCTGAACAGATATGAACATAACAGCTGTTAAACTGAAAACAAAAGGTAAAGAATACAAAATAAAAATAGGAAAACAGACCTGTGGTAGCGTGAACAGTTGTCATCAAACCTTCAACGATACCGAACTCCTCGTGAACCACCTGTACAAGAGTTGGGCAGCAAAAATACCAAGCAATTAAAAAAAATACTATACAGATAAAAAAAAATAATGCTCTATCTGAAAAAAGAAAAAAAAATGAGAATGGCAATAGCAGAAAAACCCAAAAAGAACCATACCTTGGCCAAAGGAGCCAAGCAGTTAGTCGTGCAGCTCGCATTGGATACAATATCCATGTTTGATTTGTATGTGGTCTCATTTACTCCTACAACAAACATAGGCGCATCAGCTGATGGAGCTGAGATCACTACCTTCTTCGCACCACCCTGAACATTTTAACATAAAAAGATCAACCGAGGGCCTAGGGTAACAAATAAAGTTTTGAAACTTTCAAGTATACCAGAATCCATGGTTTACCTTTTTGTGTGCTGAAGCCGAATCGAGTGTTGTGAAAACACCAGAAGATTCAACAACATAATCAGCTCCGGAATCACCCCAAGGAATCGTTGCAGGGTCTCTGAGCACATATGAGGTTGATGTTGAGATGGAAATGAAGAAAACTCATTCTACACATAACATAAGTATCAATTCTATTAGCCAAGGGACGAACATGTGAATACCTTTGGCTGGTCACTTTGATTTGTTTCCCGTTGATTTCCAAAGTAGACTCATCAACAACATTGATGGTTCCTTTAAATAGGCCATGAGTAGAATCATACTTCAACATGTAAGCCTGAAAAGTGCAATCATCTCATGGGTTATCTATCATATATACCTATATAAAGTACTGGTGCAAACTCGACACACAATAAAAACAGCCGAAGAAACCCTTATCGTACAATTGCTTGGCCATATAAAAATTCTTGCAGGTTGAAATAGGCTCCCACTTATAATAGTACATTAAATAAAACTGGTCCAAATGGATAAGAAAAAGGGTTCAACTGGCCAGTTAGATGAGGATATCCCTAAAGTGGTGGCCCTCTTATCTTCAACTTAATGTCAATTTCGAAAAGTTATACTAATGCCATATTTCTATAGTTCAGTTTCTGTTATTAATATAGAAACTTTATATATTTAATTTTGTAATCTGATGTATACGATTTGTCCACAAATCATATTACGCTTTTTTTTTTACTGATAACTAATATTTTCAATACAAAAAACTGTCCATATAATCGTATTTTTTTAAAATTGTATTAACAAATGACACTTCTTACAATAACATTAATATATTGGTTGCTTCAGAAACTTTGACCATTATCCAAGTTTACCCTTTAGGTCCCAAACCCATTTTTGTACATGATTTCTTGAGCAGTCCATCGTCGTGGTCAACGCCCAAGAGTAAACATATGCTTACATAAAGACAATACAACAACCTAAAAAATACTATCCGTAAACAAAAATGCAATTTTACTCATGGCTTTTTCTTATCGATAAATAGATTGGCCTAATTAAAACACAGATCATAACCAAGATTCAATAACTACTCAATCAAGTATAATTGTTTGGATAATACAGAAAAATGAAGATATACAATGAAAAGAACAGATGCATGAAGCACATACAAATTATTACAGTCTTTGGAAATGCATTGGTCAGTATATACGCTACATAAACCAGCAAACCCTCCCCCCAACCCCCACAAACCCCAAGTGTTATTGTTTTCCACTATCTAATTCTATCAGCATCTCAGATATTTATATGATGTAAGTTAATGGAAACCCGCAAATAAATGGTTCACTAGATTCCTAATGGGTGTAATGTGGTCTAGATATCAACTATGTGCAAAAAGCAAGACATTGTTGGTTGTGGCGGGACCTGCAAATCACCGACAAAGTATATA
Source organism: Tanacetum coccineum (assembly GCA_026074375.1). Taxonomy (NCBI): domain Eukaryota; kingdom Viridiplantae; phylum Streptophyta; class Magnoliopsida; order Asterales; family Asteraceae; genus Tanacetum; species Tanacetum coccineum. The sequence goes on along the minus strand of BQNB010038637.1, from coordinate 40,870 downwards.
TCCAAAATCAGATTCAGAATCTACAGCTTTGAATGCATTGTCAAGTATATTCGCTACAGAATCATGCAAACCCCACTACCCAAGTTTATTGTTTGCTCTTTCTATTTCTATCATCTCTCAGATATTTATATATGTAAGTTATGTAACCCAAAAAATGGTTCACTAATTCACTAATTGGTATTGGTCTAGATATGCACGTTGTGCAAAGCAAGACATGTTGTGGCGGACATAAACTTCGTCAAAGTTTTCCAAAATCAGATTCAGAACCTTCATAACAACCTCCTATTCTAATGATAAGTTCAGGTAATGTACACTTGTATGTTTTGCTGCATAATACTAAAGTGCCAGAGATGGTGCAACAACGAATGATATCTTGACTTAAATGTCCACATATATATACAAATTGAAAGGAGTCATCAAGCCAAACCAAGAGGATACATTAAAGCTAATCCTTACCATGTAGTCGGAGTTAATAAAAGGATCGTTGACCGCAACCACCTCAATATCATCTCTAAATGATGCGATTCTCAACACCAACCTTCCAATCCTTCCAAAACCTGTCAATTTCAAAGAAACACAATGATAATCTTCAATCTTGATGCCATAATAAGAATAACTATAGATCATTATCAGAATATCATATTAACAAAATTTTACACGTCCAATTTAATCTAGTCAAGTTATTGTTCACAAGTGGATCTAGGATGATCAGAAAATGAAGCACCAATATGATTTCCATGCATTCCCTATGGATATAATTGGCACAGCGGCTGCTAAAACATCAAAGAACTCATAATATTGAGAAAACATACCATTGATTCCAACCTTGGTCTTCCCTCCGCTACCAGACTCTGTAAAAAATTGCAAAGAGAAGTAAGAAAAATAGTCAAAAGAGCCACAAACCTAATAATTTGCTTAATTTCAGTCATTGTACTTTAATCCAGTCCAATATAGTCATTAAAGTGTTCAAAAAAACTCAATATTGGGCAGCTTGGAAAAGAAAAACAAAAATTCCCCAAAAATGTTCCAGCTACCTCATTGTAAGGGGTGTTTGGGAATGAAGTGCCTATCCGCTAAGGTACCCTGCTTATATTCAAGTGCTTATTTTAGAGAATAAGGGGGCTTTTGTTCAAGCTTATATATGGGGCTAAAGAGCTTATATGATTTCGACTTATTCAAAAGCCCCTTTTGTAGCTTATTTTCAGCCTATTTTCTAGTTTATGAAGTTATTTTTAAACTTCAAATCATAATAGGCTCATAAACGAGAAAATATAGGGTTATGAAACATAATCCAAAATCATATAAGCTCGTTACACTGAAAACTGCTTATCTAGTTAAAAATCACTAGACAACCTTGTGGGTGTATAATGTCATTTAATTGTCAACACGCATACGCACCATATCACAAGTACAACGACTAAAAACCTGGGACGAAACTAGGACACAAACACAAAGTGATGAGGTGCATTTAAAAAAGCTAAACAAGATTAGAAATATAATTATTTTTGTGTATAACACTAGGGCGCAAATGTGAATGAGTCTCCCGGGAAATAAAACAAAACAAATAAGAAAAGAAAGAAATCCCCTTCCTTACTTGCAACAGTTGGTGGCAGCTGCGTAGCCGCGGTGGCTTTAATCGAAGTCACACATCGCGCATTATTATTATTCACCCTAGACATTACATTTTAAATCAAAACTTAATCACCATTTAGTAGTCATAATGTAATGTAATGATTATCCCAATAAATAAAAACCCAAAAGCAAACCTTAAAAATGGAGAATTTGCATTAGACTGGACCTTAAAATGTGATGTGTTATTAAGAAAAGAAGAAGTGGGTAATGATAGACGATGTGAATCAAACACAACTGGTGTGTTCACTGATGATCCAACAACTACTGATGAACAAAATGCCATTTAGTTGGTGGATCAATACAGGGTTTTGGGGAGGAGGAAGATCAAAGTGTTGTTGAGTACTGTTTATTTAAATAAAAGCTCAGACTTGTTGACGGACATTATTATACTCACCACCTGTTTCTTTACTACTATTTACGCTATGTTTTGGCTTATTAACATTTTTTTTTTACCTTTCAGAAGCACCAACTCCCTATCACTAAAATATAAAGTTTGTTTGTAATCTTGTGGATTTTGGTTCAACTTTTTGTCAACTTCCATGAGTAAGGAAAAGTTATAAATAGGAATTTAAAAACAAAATAATTATTGCAAAATCAATTAAATCACATTTTTTAAATCTTTTTTAAATGCTACGTGAAAACATAACATTTTTTTATTTTATTTCATTTTCCTTTCTTGATTAATACTCGAGAAGGCTATGTTTACAAATGCTAATCAATAAGGGTTGTAATATACACACTATGCCTTACCAATGAGAAAATTCCATTTCTAGCCTAAAAATAAAGTAAAAATGCCACTATAGCTCACTAATAATGTTTTTTCAAAAGTAGCTCAGGACAATTTGGCATCTGAGCAACTCTGAGAAAAATTTGACAAGTGTCCATTAGGTAGCCCAGAAGTATAACAGTTGCCCATAAAGTACAAATAAGTTACCCCAAAAAATATGTACTTTAATATTAAAAAATGACACGTGTCAAATTCTGCCCCAGGTTGCCTAATTGCCCCGGTTGCCCTGGGCTACTTTTGAAAACACCTTTCTGGTGGGCTAGAGTGGCATTTTCACTTTATTTTTGGGCTAGAAATGAAATTTTCCCTTTTCAGATTTGTATTCAGTGATGTTTGAACTTTTAAATTTTATCTGCAATTATCAGATAAACCACTTTGATGGCATTCATTGTGTAATTAATAAAATTGTGTGATAACATATTTTTACATCTAACGAGGCATTCAGACCCGTGCGATGCACACGGGTTGTATGTAGATGTTGAGTGCTTGTGTTTTGAGTTAACGGAAGGTTGCACGCCTACACCATGACAAATGGCAACAATTAAAGCCAAACACCCATCAAGGTATATCCTTTATAACTAAAACAGATGTTAACAGCCATTTACTATCGAATATCCGGTTTACACTCATTAACACATAATAACAAATCAAGAATTCCAAATTTCATCCACTACAGGATTGAAAGTAAAAAAATTAACCTATAAAGTTAAACCACTTTGGTCCCTTGTTTCTTCTTTGATTTTCACCTGCTGTGTTGGACGCAGACTCAACATTTGGTTCAGAAGGCTTTTTTCATCATCATCATGCATCTCAATCGTTGATTGTTGTGTCCTTACATTATCGGATTTTTCATCGTCTCCACACTTTCGACAGTAGTTTGCTTCGTAAATGATGAAGGTGTTATTCCCTAAAATCAAATGATGGTTGCAATATCAAGGTGTTAACACTATTAGAAGATCAATCAAACATTAACACTATTAGAAAATCAAACATTGTTAAAAGATCCGTCTTTTCAATTCCAGTTGCTAAGATCCAGAAGAAAAAAAATATGATTGTTAGCAAATCTTCTTCCAAGAGTGATCAAACTTCATACTTTCTAGATGGCTCAGGTATAGTGAAAATACTACTTACATGGCCATTCTTGATTTAAGGTCAAAATCATAAAAAAATACTATTTGTTATTATCTACGTTTGAACTTTGAAGGATCATGCTATCTTAACCTTTAAGACATACATAACTATCTAAAGCACTGAGCTTTATTTCAATATTTGTATTTGAGACCAAACTTAATAAGTAGAATTGGTAAATGGACCATCAAACATAAGCAAAAAAAAGGTGATTGAAAGAACACGCATGAGATAAAAATGAGCATAAAGTATGTTCCAGTACTTTTTTTGAACTATGAAGCGAAAAGTCAAGTTATCCTTATATCGCACATTCGCACCCTTACACATGCCATAAAGAGAATAGTAGTAGGTAAAAAAAAATCTTACATCTTTTTCCGAATTCATTGGACATGCCAGAGCTTCTATTGCCTTTGTTAGGACAATCCTTCGCCAAATGTGCCACACCTCCACATAACTTGCAACATCCATCCTACAAAAGAACAATATGTTGTGCAGGAAACATATCTGCAAACAACTCTGTAAACAACTGGCTGCAAACAACCTCTCTGCAAAAAAATGGAATGTATCAACGAAAACCAACCTGATATCCATATATATATCAGCTGCATATATATCAGTTGCATTGACCCCATATATATATCTACTAAAGGGATGTTTGGATAGCTTATTTTTAGCAGCCCTTTTTGTTTTTTGTTTGTACATAGTTACTGTTATAAGATAAAAGTGCTAGATTCTTATCATTTCACATACCATCTCATGGCAACCTTCACACAAAACTTGAATCATTACATCCGTTGCAAGTATTGTCACCCTCCAAACTATTTTAAGGTGCAAACTATAACAACCCATAATTTTCCTCTATGTAATTATCCATCTATTAAATTAGATGCAATTTTTCTCAGTGTAATTTCCATCTATTAAATTAGATGCAACCATTTTCATGGAAAGATTTTTGCTTTATTCCATCCATAATGTAACGTAACTTACACTTTCAAAGTAAACGAGCTCACGCAACCACCAATACCAATTCCATCAACGTTTATGTCAAATAAACGTCATAATATGTCAAGCAATATGTTTTAAACTCCATTTTTACCATACGTTATCTATTTAACGTACCATTCATAACGTTTATTATAAAACGAATATTATACGTTAACATTTATATCAAAACCCCGACTACATGTAATGTTTACATACAAAATAAATGTACAAGCTTTCAAGGCATGTGTACAAGTGATCAATGCATAATATTTGAATATCTTTTCCCTCCAAAACCATAGTACAATTCCTTTTAAGCTCATAGTACAAACCGATTATGCACAACATTCAAATTAAGCATTTTTCCCTATAATTTCTATGAGCTTTTGTATCACCTTTCTAGCGTAGATTACAAGTCTTTCTAGCATCACATTTAAACTAGTTTTTCCCTCCATTTCAGTCCACACACTCAACTTAAAACCCTAACCCTAAACCAAAATCCTAAACAACCCGATACCACTTAAACTAGTCGAACCAAGCCAAGACCAAGCAAGCACCCTTCACCTTGTCCCCATCACCCTAGCACCTTGTCACCACCTTGCCAGCTCCCTTTCACCTCCTTGTCACCACCTTGTCACCTTGCACTCCAAGTAAAGCACCTTGTCACCACCCATTCACCACCATGCCGCCACCTCACCTCCTTGTCACCACCCTTGTTAACCGAACCCCTTCCACCTCTTAACACCTTTCTAAGCTAGGTTCCTAGCTTCCCTTAGTCACACCTTGCTAAACTTGGCCACCACTCTTTCCCTTACCCTATATATACACGCATACATACACATTTCCACAACTCACCACTAAATTAAACACATACTCAAAAATTATGTCCTAGCCGAGCCCTAAAAGAGAAGAAAAGAAGGTTTAAGCTAAGAAAAAGCCAAGGTTTAAGAAGGAAAGAGGTTCTTGATTTATCTCCAAGCCATTTCGACCCGTATCAACCCATTTCGACCCATTCGAGTACTAGTAAGTCCTATCACTTGTTCTGTAAGCTCTTGTTGTGTTTTAGATCTTATATAAACTTTGTTTTAACCATGTGATCAAACAAAACCACGTTGGAAATCCTTAAACCAAACCAAACCGTAATCGAGCCCTAAATGACCCGTTTTGGAAACCCTAAGTCCATGCGAACCCTAATAAGCTAGCTTAAGCTTATTCCTATCCTAATAAGCTCCTATCCATCTTTATGATTTTTTGAGAAAAGCTCTTGAACCCTAAACCTACACGTTTGGTTTTCCTAAACCAAACGCATGCTTAAAAACCCTAAAAGCTCTTTTCGTGAACCCTATAAGCTAAAAGCCATAAGCTGATCTAATAAGCTATTCTAATAAGCTATTTTATCATTTTTATAAACTTAAAAACAAACCCTAAAAGCTCAAACCCATCGGGTTAAGATTTCAAAACCAAACGCACCCATTTTGAGATTTCGAGCTCATAAGCTAATTTCATAAGCTATAAGCTTGTTAAACCTACTTATTTTAGCTTATAGTAATAAGCTATAAGCTGCAAATCGATTTCGAGATTAAAAATACAAAGATTATGAATTATGGACTAGAAATGCAATTCGAACCATGCAAAGGGGTATATATTGTAAATATTGAAACTTATATAGTTTTCGGGCCAAAAGTGTAAATACTCCAAAGTTAAACCACAGGGGCCTGTTTTGCCAATTTCCAAAGTTAAAGGTTTAATATTTTAAAAATATAAATAAAGGGTTAAAAGTGTAAATTAATATATACCAAGGGTATATCTTGTCATTTTCATATTCTTAAGGGTATAAAATGTAATATTTTTATATTAATTATAAAAATATATTTAAATATTATAAGACTCGATTTTATTAAAACCCGACACATTTATCGTTTCATTCATCGATCGAAACACTATAAAATAATTATGTTATATATTTAACATAATTTATCATCTACTAGTTTTTGAAGAAACTTAAAAAGATAAAATCTTATCATTTAAACTATAACGTATCACGTTACTAGGGAATTTCATGTTAGGGGCTTTCATTTGGGTAGACGTTTTGATGAGTTGCTGGATTTACGATTTAAAGTGTCCTAGCTCCTCAAACGTTTACTACATGACCTCTGGATTATGATAGCCCGAACAGTGATACGATGTTTTCACAAACTAATAAACCAAAATCATTTACGTTAAACTTTATGAAATAAAGTTTTGAAACAATCAAACTAAGACTTGACATATTACCCCAGGTTGCGTGACGAGGCCGTTTATTTCCAATTGAGTCACTTTTGACGTCAATCAACTACCTTATTAAGGTGGGTTCATAGTACCACCTTTACATGTTTTCTAAACTCTGTAGGGAGATACATGTTATAAACATGAATACAAGTATTTTCCAACTGTATGCTATCCTGATATATTATTGCCTAAGTACCTCCATTTGTCATAAGGCCCCGCTATCATGAACCGTTAATTACTTTGCGAAGTAAGCGCGAATACCGTGAATAGATCTATTGGGACTGAACTTCCCCGTCCAGGTTCTGGTACATACATGGCCAGCGGACGCATTTCATTTGAGGAACTCCGGGTGTTTGGCAAAGTACCCGCTTGGGGCAACAACTTATGAATAACATTTACTTAAGATTTCGGTGTCATGAGCTTAGTGCAATAATATAATATTGTTTACCATGATAATTGTATTCGTTGCAATTATTACTATTATCTTGACTTGTATTCAACTATTACATTTCAAACCTATGAATTTCACTCAACCTTTGTATTGACCTTTTTAGCATGTTTATCTCAGGTAAATAAGCAACCTATAGCACGGAGTGGCATTGGACTTGAGGACGTCCAAACTTGTTATCATTCAAACTCTATGTTTTCATATGTATTTTGGGACCTCCTTTTGTAAAACTCTGAAATAATATTGAATGATAACTAAATTTTCCAAAACGTCTCTTTTGAGTCGTTTTCTATGATTATGACTGTTGATTCATGAAGTAATATCCCAATTTAGCTTCCGCTGCTATATGTCAGATAAGGGGGTGTTACACAAACCAAAAACATATTAATGGCTTATGACTATGACAGAGAACAAAGTCTCTATGAAAAGTAGTTGGACACCCTGAATCCATATGGCCATATATAAAATTTTACTTTTTGCAAGAAACTAAAATTTTTTCTTTTATTCTTTTGTTTTTGCAGATTGATCACTCTTTCTTCATAAAATGGTCCGGACTCCTAAGTGACTGATAAGTGATTCGTGAAAATTGTTTTTGGTTGAACCTGCAATATCTTACAGCATCCAATCTAAAGATCTTTGTATCAATATATGCTTGTAACAGTACTCTGAAATATGCTACTTTTCTACTTGCATGTAATTATCCAACAATAGCTTTAACGCGTCTACTGTGTATCCATACTAAGTCGTAATGAAAACGCAAAATTTCTAGTAACACTTGAGTGATGCATATTTACACATTGACCCCAGTTCCAACTCAAATAAGTCACATTCACACACAAAATAATCTTTACTTAATAATCAAACATGGAATGTGTTTTATAGTCTATCATCACTAAAATGTGTGAGTTCTCAAGTTTCAAATCCTACTTGGTACAAACAACAACCCTGAAGTAGCCACACCAACCTTCCCAAGAAGGGAGGGCTCAAACCCGTGGATTAGCCGATCAAAAAGGTCAGAACCTATTGAAAGTGGGGATGATCATTTTGCATACGATAACTTAGCTCTATGGTCAAACGGGGGTTTTTATCATTTTGCACTACTTTTTACGATTAATGAGTGGAACAACAAATGATCAAACTTTAGTGTTAACAATGTGAGCACAACAAATCATCAACCACTGATTTCACGATTAGTAAAGTAGTAAAAATAAATATGAAGAGCTTACCACTCGACGCACCCTTCTTGTCACCAAATTGCGTCCTCGGATCAAAACTCACATAATTACCCTCACCATCAAAACCATCATTAAAACCAACCAAACAATCATACTCCTTCGCTACAACATCTCCAAGCCCACAATAAACCTCACTCTACTTCCTCTTTTGCTCTTCAACGCCAACATACCTCAACGCCTCAATCTTATCCTTCAAATGCTCAACTCTCACCTGATCACCTCTCTTATTACAATCACAAACTATCACCCTCTCAAAATCACACGCCAAATTTTTCTTCGCCCTTTTTCCTCTTTTCCTAACCCTTTTCCCCCTTTTTACATTCTTAACTAACCCTTCATTCTTTACTTGCTTCTGATCATAACCCGAGTCACTTTTCGACAAATCAGTAAAATTGGTCATCTAGGTTTGGGCTTCTTGGCCATAAAGTAGGTAACTTTTCAGAAAATTAGCAAATTTAGTCATCTGGTTATCATTTATTTGGGTTTATTGACCACAAAGTGGGTTACTTTTTGTCAAATCAGCAAAATTGTGTTATCAGGATTCCGAACAACTGCACAAAAACACCAAAATGTCATTTTTTTAATGTGCGTATGGAATCGAACTAAACCAAACATAACTTTACTCCATATATATATATACATCATATATCACCCAAATAACTTAAATTACTAAAAAAACTCTTAAAATAACAGCTTATTTCTAAGTGCTTATTATAACACGCAACTAAAATCAACCAAAGAACATGTTTTTTTGTCTTATTTCATTCTCAATAAGCAAATCTTGACGGGGCACAAAACATAAACAAACCTAAATACCATTCCAATTAATCAAAACATAGAAACCACAACCATAAAGCCTACCTCATAATTTTTCGAACATGTTGACATGGCAAGTCCGTTTCCTCGACCGCCTCCGTAGAACCCCTAATCAAACTCAATCAATCTAACAAAAAAACATAAAAATCAAATCGATTCATGCAGCAATCTAATACATAAAACCAATCCATACCATCAATACATAAAAATCAGATGAAAAATAATTAACTTAAATGCTTTTTTTAGTATCAATTGAAAAACAAATTAGAAATCAAACAAACCTAAGAGAAATCTTAGATTCAATTGTTTTTATAAATACAATTGAATACTTCCACATTAAATTATTATTTTTGCTTCATCGATCCATATCAGACTCAGAGGGTAAAAGCACTTGCATGGAGGTTGGGGGTTTTGGATTGTTTCAGCTTCATCTTAAAGGATGAAGCTGTAATTGCATCATAGCTCCCTAATTAATGAATTCTAAGAGTATTCGAATGGTTGGATCTTTGCAACCCTTGAGATGTCGACAATTGAAGTAGAGGCTTCTGGAAAGCTTAAATAGAAGTTTAACACCTGCAAAGCTTTTAATGATACTGCCCCATTAAATTTAGGGGTTGTATCTTTTAATATAATAGATTCTATAATGTAAAATGATGTTAAATATAAACGGTTTTCATATTATGTGGCAATTTTATATTTACCCAATTTAAATATCAAAATGTCATACTTATCCATAACATGCTTTAATTGCGTAACTTGTATTATACATGAAGTATATCTAACAACAAAACTAGTACGAATCAAGCAACAAAACACTTTTCATATTTAATCCCCTTCATGGGTAATTTGATACATGGATCGTACTCTATTTTAAAAACCATTTGTTTTGAAAACTAGAGCGACGTGGCTCCTGATACCAATTGTGGAAACCGTAGAGGGGGGTGAATACGTTTCCATTAAAAACTTTAAATCTTTTGTATCAAATCGCCAATCAAGTTTAACGTAATATGAGAAGTGTCGATAATAGATTTACAACAACTAGCACATATCTTAACAATACAAGCTCAACCACAATATTAACTATTAAATACTACACAATCTCAATTAACACAATATACGCAACTATCCACACAATCATGAACACAATGCAAATATAAAAGTAAAGCGATAAATGTAAATAAAAGCGTAAAGAGATAAGTGAAAGGAAATGCAAACCGGACACGATGATTTATAGTGGTTCGGTTACGAAGCTCCTCTTCGCCCTACTCCACTCCCCGAGTACCCAACTCGAGAGTTACTTCACTAGTCAACAAGCTCCTTTCTCGGCGGAGAAAACCATACAAGTTGCTTACATTATTTTTCGACACTAAGCTAGATGTCGAGTCCTAATCTTAGCTAGAACCAATCTACCACTTCACTAATGTATTTTAAGGCCCAAAATACTAACCAACCCACAATCAACCCTTTCGAATATACACACCATTCGGATCTACACACTACTAAAGATTGGAAGACATGGACTCGATCTATATGTAACATATGTTATAAATGAACTAACTAGACTACATAACTTCGTATCTTGACGATGACGAAAGTTCTTCTCTTGCACTTACGTGATTTACGTTGGATGTAGAAAAATATCCGTGTTGATGCAGACTTGAGACGTCGAGAGATGTAGATGCATATATGCATTGATGATTTGTAATTACGAATAACTTGTGCACTTTACGTTACGTATTACAAGTTACATGTTTTTCATCACCAAAAAATAAAGGGATCGTATAGATTAAATATCATAATATTTGCACTAACAATCTCCCCTTTTTTGATGATGACAAAATATGTAAACTATAACACATAGTAAAGTTAAAAAGTTGCTCGTTTACACTCCTTTCTCCCCCTTTTGTCGAAGCAAAAAGGTATGATGTGGATAATGGTTGGAGCATATAGGTTAGAGGTTTGAGAAGAAAACATGAGAGGATGGTACGTGCTCTGGGTATATACGTTAGAGGAATAAGAAGAAGGTAGGTGCTCTGAGTGTATAGGTTTGAGGTATGAGGAGAAGATATGAGAAATAAAGGTGAGGGTGATTGTATGTTGCTTGGATAGTTTAGAAAAGGTCATGAGAGATAAGAAGTAGGCAAGATAAGAAGGTAGGTACTTCGAGCGTATAGGTTGAAGGAATTAGGAAAATGTAGGTGCTCTTAAGGTTGAGGGTGATTTTGAAGTGGAGGAGGTGAAGTGTTTGGATTATGAATGAACCCTTCATCGTATTTGACAATCCCCAATCCTATCTTCCTATAAAGGTGAGCTTGCATCATCCCAGTAAAGTCTTCTATCATCACGGTTTAACCAACTTCATGTTATATACCCACGTATCTCCTAGCCCCCTTGCTCATTCCGTCCCCATGATAATTACATTCCTTGTATATTGACTCTAACGGATCCATGGATCAAATAAATTACCATCGATGCTCAAGAAGTTCGATGCAATTTAAATGAGTAGAACGCTTGCAAGTGCTCCCCCTCGGTGTATGCTCCCTATTGTTTGGGGCACCAAGGAATTAAGATATCGTTGTGCTACAAAACAAAGTTAGTTGACAAGTGCACATATACATATAGCAAAACATTAGCAGGGAACTAGACATGCACTTCTAAATTTTGTTATTCTAAAGTATGACACTTGAAAGAGGAGTAGAAACTAGACACATGAAATCATTATTTTAAAATTAACAACCTAAATGATGAAATAAAAAAAATTGAGGAGTATGTTTAAGGATAAAGATTCGACCGACTTTTAATAAACGAGAGTGGGATTCGTTTATTGGTTGACACATAAATATTATGAGGATGACCTTTTAAAGGGAGACAAATGACACTTAATATCTTGGCGAGATATGCCAAAATATATACTTTAAAAGGATAAAAGAAAGATAAGACGAGAATGAAGATGATATGCTCTTAGATGAGAATGAAAAAGAGATTCCATAGAGCCGAACAGTGGGGAAAGATGAGAGAGACTAAAGGAGGAACATGTTGACGAGAGGTTGTTAGAAAAGATTGATATATCATTTGCACTAACAATTGAAGTGCAAGTGATTTTATCGAGACAAAGGTGGAGGATTAGGAATTTAAAGGTTTGTTTGGTGTTTTGTTGGTTGACAATCTTGAGGAACAAAGGTGAGTATGTGAAATGAGGTGGTGGTTCTTTCAAGGTAGAAGAATAATGAGAGACTCAACATTGTGGTAACTCAATAACACTCGAAGATTGAATATCTTCTTTATGTTCTTCACTTTCTAGAAAGTGAAAAGTTTAGCGAAGGAGTGACATTTGCATTTCGCAAATTACTTAAATATTTCAGATGAAATAATTAAGTTGTCAAGAGATATATGAGGAATTCTAATAGTAACAAGACTATTAGAAGAGAGAAGAAACTCTTAGAAGTGAGAAGAAACGTTAGAGATGAGGAGACTTATTAGAAGTGAAAATGAACGTTTAGAAGTGAGAAGAAACGTCAGAAGTAGAAAGACTATTAGAAGTGAAACGACTATTAGAAGAGAGACGAAACATTTAGAAGTGAGAGAAAACATTAGAGGTGAGAAGACTTATTAGAGATGAAGAGGAACGTTTAGAAGAGAGAGAAACCGTTAGAGGTAGAAAGACTATTAGAAGTGAGAAGACTATTGAAAGTGAGAAGAATCGTCTATAGTAGAGAAGAGACTATTAGAATTGAGAGAAGACGTATACGAGATGTGAGGACCAAGGTTTGTATGTGAGGGGATTTATTATGAAGTGATGGATTGTAAGGTATGTGTTTAAGAATGAAACGCATTTCATTATGAAATTCACTTGACTATTGACAACATAAGCAACAATGCTTATGAGAATTGAAATATGAGAATGACCCATTGATCTATAGAGAGATATTAGGTATAGATTTGGGTGTAGAGTAAACGTCAGCTAGTAGCAGAAGAGAGGAAGTGTTTGGTTATGGACTTAGAAAGAATGAGTGGTATTACAAGCCTACTGCCGGCGGTCCTAGATATATCTGGGGGCCGCCGGACCGCCAACGGGAGAGGGCTTGATGTTTGACAAATTTTGTAAAATGAGTGACGTTTTAATTTGCATTTCGCTAATTAAAAATACTTAAAGTACTTCAGATGAAGTAGTTAAGTTGTCACGACATGGAACGGAACACATACTGGAATCAAGACTAGAAGAAAAGAAGAGAACGATTTACGGAATGTATTCCATCATTCCTAATCCTAGACGAAGATAATTTAATGATTCACGCTTGAGGAGTTGCGAAAGAATGTCGGCGATGTTATCTTCAGACGCAACCTTTTCGATGGAGATATTTCCTTATGGACATTGTCCCGAAGGAAATGGTGACGTATCTTTTATGTGTTTCATCCGCGAAATAAATAAATAAATAAAGAAGAAAACAAACGAAGATAGAGACGACGAGCTTGACAATGTTAAGACAGATGGTGGTTAGCGTGCCATAAACTATACTCACAAAGTTACGTAGCTCTTCTCGAGCATTGCGAATATTCATATAACAATCACATGACGAGGTATACGGTTGACTTAAAGGTGGTAGCGGAAATAGTGAAGGAAAGAGATTAGCCATCTCTATGGTTGAAGAGGCGTGGTTGAGTGAGAAGGAAGATGTGTGATTGAAAGACAAAGAGTGTTTTCGTCGAAGAGAGATAATGTTTTCGTCGAAGAAAAAAATGTTTTCGTCAAAGAGAAAAGAATGTTTTTGTCGAAGAGAAATAATGTTTCGTCAAAGAGAAAGAATGTTTTTGTCGAATAGAAAAGAATGTTTTCGTCGAAGAGAAAGAATATTCTGTCGAAGAGAAAGAATGTTTTCGTCGAAGAGAAAAGAATGTTTTCGTCGAAGGGAAAAGGAGAGTGTTTTAACTTATGTTGTTAAAAGGCTTGAATAGGGATTTTCGGATATGACCTTTAACATTTGCGATCGCAAGTTAAAGAGACCATTTTTTGACTCATTTGAAACATTTAGATTAGTTATGCAGTCGTGAAGAAAGATATTATAGTGTAAGAAAATATTAACTTAGATGTATAAAGACATAAAAAATAGACTATTAGATGCAAGTTTATCTTAGCATGCATCGACAAAATAATTCAACAAGTTTAATGTGAAGACTGTATGCACTTCTAAACCTTATTTGTACATACATCAACAACATAGTGTAGGTGTACATTTAACATGTAAGTCATGTAAGATGACGCAAACAAAACATGATAATTTTAAATGTAATCATCATGTAAAACATGTTAGCATTTAGCATTTAGAAGCATGTGTTATATAGATAAACCAAGAGATATTTTATCTAAATTTCTAGAAAAAGACAACCGCCTTTATAATAGTCAGGAATTTAATAGCTAAGCAAATAAACATTGAGCATCAAAATAATCATGAAGGCATATAATTTCATTACATGGAAGCAAGTTAACATCTTAAAACTTCAAAGAACATATGTGAGGTGCATGTTGTCTTGATTGATTAAGGAGAAATCTAATTTCTACTTGCTTAGTGTGCACTCCTAATGAGATACAAAGTCTATCGATGTAGACTATCATTAGGCATATTTCAGGAAGGAGCCCATTTAATCAAATTAAGATGAATATGAGGTGACTATAACTAGTGGTGCTTCAGTTCAGGCTAAAACATGACATTTTTTAGGGTTATTCCACGAACCAACTTCTTACTTAGAACAATTCAACGTTTGTCAAATTGAATTTCTAGTGCAATAGATTCTCCATTAGTCATTCTCATGTTAGACAAAATATAATTTCTATATTTGCCTAATGAAGTGTAACAAAGATAAAATTTGTATTATCTTTTCATAGAGGGCCTAACATGACTCAACTAACATGCTTTAATTTTGGTTCGCATAATCCTAATCAAAATGTGTGGAATTCTAAGGTTAAATGAGAGAGCAAACAAGTTGTTGTATGTATAAGAGAGAATGAGTCATCTAGGACCTAGAAGTATGCTTAAGAGTGACAACGTGTAATGCTTTTGCAATGAGAGTGTTCAAAGAATGCACCTTTGCATGTCTTTTATAAAAGAAATCCAATTAAGGTTATTTACCTTAATAGATCTTGTGTTTGTTTCTTTGTAGAAATAAATGATGATTAACTAAAGTTTAGTTACATGTATGTTAGAATTTTAAGCAAGAGATTGACAAGAGGAAGATGTTTAAATCTAATTCCATAGGGCGGATCTACCTAAATCAAAGATGAATCTAGGACGAAGGATCCATCGATCCGTCGAGGTGCCAAATTAGGCAAGAATCATTTTTCTATTATTTGGGAGATGGTGTTAATATCAGGTTATTAAGAGAAACTTATATAAGTAATTAGGGTTCTTGGTTTGATTTTTCGGAAATGACATCCAAGTCTTGCTTATCAAGTTAGAGTACTTATAAGTTTCCAGATGGAAATTCATAAGTAGTCAATCCTACTTAGAGTGTGTTAAGTTTAGCATGTTATCAATTTGGACCCATAGCTAATAACACAAACATTTGAACACTTTAGACTCAATGAAACATCTTCATTGCAAGTGTGAGTTGCAATTTGATGACTAATCTTGTTGTCTTGCAATCGACTTCGTGATTTCATGTAATAACCAAGGATGGTTAAACATGTAGACTCGGAAAAATATCTATGGTCATTTGATTGATATTTCTGTGATCTAGATAAATCCTAGTCTTGATTTCATGTTCATATTCTAATTTTGTAATTAGATTGAATAGTGAGATTGATTATCGTTTGAATAATAATCATCTTCATATTCAAAATCCTCTTACGATCACCTATTGAAAGAAAGCACAAAAATGGTTTGTGGAATATGTTCAATTCTTCCTAATCTAACCTTAGTGGTTAAGGTTATCATTTGGTTAGAAGAAATATTATGCTTATTTGATAAAGTAAGAGAGAGTTTTGATGAGAAGATAGTTTGAGTTTTGAGTTGTGCTTTTGAATTGTTTGAGCAAAGTTACATATGTTGTGCATTTGCTCATGTTTGGATTTTTGGAGATGACGACTTTACCAATTGCATTGCAAGGTAAATTACTTGAATATTTTGGACAAAACATTCAAGTCGTCAATCCTACTTCATTGTGTATTTTATGCATATATTTGCCAAATATTTTAAACACAACTATTGGACAAGTTGACTCAATATGACATCATCTACACAAGTGTGAGTTATGATCAGATGCATATTCTTATCGTCTTGGAAAAGGATGTCGTTATTTTCATATCAATCGAGTGTGATTGAGTATGTAAGTTTAAGATAATATCTCTTGTTATATTTTGATATAATATTAAAGCTTGACAAATAAGAATCCGATTTCTTGTCCATACTCAAAAACTTGTCAATTAGATTCAATAATAACATCAATCATAGTTTGAATAATGAGTTGATATATATTCGAAAATCTTTCTTGACCCTCACGAACACTCTTTTAAAAGAAGAAAAATAAAGATTTTCATAGTGTGTTCCACTAATCCTAAGACTAGTTGTAAGTGTGACGTTGATGAATAATGACAAGTTAATTTCTTACTTCAAGATTGTCATATATTTTGCTTGTGCGAAAAACTATTTGTTGATATAAACTATTTGTTGATATGTATAGTATGCATAGTTTTTGACATTTTATGAGTATATAAATGATTTTCCTAACCATTTTTATACAGTACACATCTTTTGTAAAATTACTATAAGTTTTATAGAAAGAATTATAATTATTGTGTTGTTAGAACAATGCAAGACAGTCAAAGTTAAAAAAATTATATTTTTCTTTTACTTATTACAATGTTTAATACAATCTTTTATTTTGTTTAACCAACCCAGTGTCAAACAACGCAAGATGATGAAAAGATTTAGACATTTTGTTGGAAGAGAGTTAATGTGTTGAAATATTTTAGTGATGGGTTTTAACATATGATCTTAGGACATTATTTTTCCACACATTGACAATCTTTTAAAACTCTCATTCATAAGTGGGTTACTACACTCAAAATGATCTACAAGATGTTTATGTAACACTTGTAAATATAGTGATCTATGCTCTAATATGCATGCACCAAATTATTTTGCCAACTTAAACACAAGAAATCTTAGCGTAATTTCAATTACGCATATCCAAAACTAGTAACATACAAATAGCATACATGGCACATGTGTTTAGATATATAATTAGCTCAATTACAAATAGTAATGATTACTTATTAATATATATTAACCAAGTTGAAACAAAAGTAAACACACATAATCATCTAGCATACATGTTGGGATTAAAAGTCTTTTTAGTGTTGTTGAAGTTAATGCTGCTAGTTATGAAGTTACTGCTGCTGGCTATGGTTTCTACTACTGGTGAAGACTGCAAGAAATGTTCTAAGTCATTACTACTATTAGAGTAATATTAGTACTGTCAGTATAACTATTAGTACTGTTAGAAGAGTTTATGCTGCTAGTTATAAGTTAGTATTGTTAGTGTATATGTTAGTGCTGCTTATGTGATAAGAATGAGATATTTTAGGAAAAGATATGATAGAATAGAAACGTATTGTAAGCCCATTAGGGTTCCTTGGTGTATAAAAGGAGACCCTAAGGTATGTAGTTTATATATCTCATTCATATATCATATAGAAATCATTTTGATATAGCTTCAAGGTTTTGTATAACCCTAACACTATCAAGAGTGTTCGTTTTATATTAAGGCTGAAAGTTTGATAAACTATTTTGTTATTCATATTATTCATTACTGTTTTATTGCTTATTCTTCTTAGTATCATAGACTAGATTCCGCATAGTTTTTGATATATTCAATCAAAGTTTCTACCATAGTTATCTTGGGGTTTATTTCATATAACTAAGCTTAAACAAGCTAAGCAAAGGTTCTATGATGTGGGATCTACAAGTGGTATCAAAGGCTCCGTGAGAAACCTTTGAATAAGAAGAAACAACCTTAACATACCAGATCTATTTCGTTTGTGAACATGGAGGCCAGTATTTGCAAAGTGGTTGTGCTGCAAAACTTCCATGCTCAATCCAATGAATTTGAGTATGGAAGATGAGGATCGAACAGTACTGCTTAATGACTGACTTTATGCTCTTTGGGATGTAATTGTAAATGGTGCTCACCGCCACCATAGAGGAAATGTGATGGTGTTGAGCAATACCTATCCCTTCTACAACTGCAGAAGAGAATGTTGAAAGAATGATTGAGTTACAAGGTAAGAGGTACATTGTTGATGGCTCTTCTAAATGATACATCAACTAAAGTTTAACTCTATAAAATGCAAAGTCTATATAGATGCTATTGAAAAAAAGGTTGGAGGTTTAAGGGAGTCAAAGACAGTACAAAAAAGACACTCTTAAATCACAACAGTAATGAGATTTTTGATGAAATAGTAAGAAGACTTGACTAGAGTTTTTATATCTAGGATGACAAAGCTTATCTGTCAGCTAGGAGATTCATGAGAATCTATTTCTCAGAAGATCTGATTGAAGTTATTAAGAAGGTTGCCATCTGAGTGGAAGACTCCATTCCCTAATTTGGAGGATCAAACCCAGATTTAGAATCTATTAAGCGTTGGATGGAACTACACAAAACAAAAAACATTACAACATTATTAAAAGTAGCTTTTGTGTCTTCCAATATCACTGGCAACACCAATGAAGCAGTTAAGACTGCTCATGGTGTTTCTGCTGCTAACTCTAAGGATAATGCTTCTACTTTACCAAATGTTGATAATCTAAGTGATGCAGTAATCTACTCCTTCTTTGCTAATCAGTCTAATAGTTCATAATTAGACAATGAATACCTAAATCAAATTGATCCTGAAGATTAAGAGGAGATAGACTTGAAGTGGCAGATGGAAATGCAAACAATGTGAGCAAGGAGATTTCTCAAGAAGACAGGAAGGAATCTAGGTGTTAATTGGACTGATACCATTGGCTTTGACAAGACCAAGGTTGAATGCTATAATTGCCACAGAAGAGGTCATTTTGCTAGGGAATGCATGGCTCCTAAGCATCAAGACTACAAAAATAGGGAGACAACAAGAAGGACTGTGCCAGTTGAAGTAACTACTTCAAATGCTTTAGTATCTTAGTGTGATGGCTTTGGCTATGATTGGAGTGACCAGGCTGAAGAACGACCTACTAATTTTGCACTTATGGCTTATACTTCTTCAGATTTTTCAAGTTCTTCAAGCTCAGATTCTGAGGTATCGACTTGTTTTAAAGCATGTTTAAAATCTTATGAAACTCTCAAAGAACATTATGATAATTTAACAAAAGATTTTAATAAGTCTCAATTAAATGTAGGAGCTTATAAAACAGGTCTAGAATCTGTAGAGGCTAGACTAGATGTGTATAAAAAGAATGAGGATGTTTTTTAAGAGGACATAAATATTTTAAAACTTGATATTATGTTGAGAGATTATGTACTAACAGGAGATTAGAAGAAATGAAAAGCTGAAAAGAAAGAGATGAATTTAAAACTTACCTTAGAACATGTTTGAAAAATTCATCTAAGATATAAGAAATTGTTAGAATAGTTAAGTCAAAGTAAGTGATAAGTTTAAGACTGGTGTGGGGTTTGACAGTCAAGTGCTTAATAGTCAGGTGAATGATAAGTACAATATAGGTAAAGGGGATCATGCAGTTCCATATCCCTATACTATGAACTTCATGCCCCCTAAACCTGATTTGGTACTTGCTGATATGGATGAGTATGTTTTTAGTGAGTCAGTAACTAGTGTACCTGATATTGTAACAAGTAAAGCTAAGACTAGTGAGTCATAACCTAAGTTTGTTAGTGAACCACTTATTGAAGATTAGATATCTGATAGTAAGGATGAGAATGAGACTGAGCCTAAGTCTAAACAGAGAAAATCTAGTTTTGCTAAAGTAGAATTTGTTAAATCTAATGAGCATGTCAAATCACCTAGGGAGTCTGTTAAGAAGGTAGAGAACAATAAGCAAGCTAAATACCCTAGGAAAAACAGTCAAAGTCCTAGAGTTAACCAGAGAAACTGGGATAATTTGATGACTCAGAAATTAGAAAGTAATTTTGAGTTTAAAAATAAAGCTTGCTATGTATGTGGCAGTCTTAACCATTTAATTAAAGATTGTGATTTCTATGAAAAGAAAATGGCAGAAAAATCTGTATGGAACAAAGCAAAAAGGGTGAATCACTAAAATTCTCAAAGAATGACTCACCCTCATCCAAAAAGAAATTTTGTTCCAAGAGCAGTCTTAATGAAATCTGGCCTTAAAACACTTAATACTACTGGGAAAAACTTCAAGAGCAGCAGTATTAGTTAATACTGCCAGACTAATTAATACTGCCTACCCAAGACCAACAGTGAACTGTGCAAGACCAACATCAAATGTTTTTAATAGAGCACATTGGTATGTGCTTAATTACACATACCATTTATCCATTAAAATGGGCTTAAATGACCAAAAACATACAAAAAATACTTTGTATTCGTGTGTTTTCCATTTATATTGTGTAGGAAATGGATATATGACCAAAAAGGACAAAAACGAAGCAAAAACGACAAAAAGAGCATGGGAATGGAAAGAGCATAAAAATTTAGACCATGTCTCCAGACACAATGGTGCATCAATGAACTTTAAAAGAATTGACTATATTGATTCACAAGGCAGATCTAAGTCAGTGATGGCTTGGGTCCCCAAAAGAAACTAATTTTTTTACCATTATGTGTACGGCAATCTACAGGAAGAATTGAAGGATAAAGGAGTGATTAACAGTGGATGCTTTAGGCACATGACAGGAAACAGATCCTATTTTATAAATTATGAAGAAATTAATGGAGGATTTGTTGCCTTTGGAGGTAGTACTAAAGGAGGGAAAATTACTTGGAATGGCCTAAGTAAGAAATTGGTATATTGGATATGTTGAAGTTGTGTATGTTGTAATGGAACTAAAGTTTAACCTCTTCAGCTGTCTCACAAATTGTGTGACAAAAGAATAATGTTCTTTGTACTCCTATACTGATGTGTTGTTTCTGTCTCAGACTTTAAGTAGGGGGGCTAACTGATGAAAGTCTATGTTTTGCTTAAGTTCAAGAAATTTATACATGTACAATACTGATTTAAAGTATGTTGGTTACCTCAAGGAGAGTCTGCACCTGTCTCTTTACAAAAGATACACAGATGAAATCTAATCTTACGGCATTGGAGATTGACGACATGTAAATTTCATAATATAAATAAAACTGTTTTAAGGGAACTCTGGATAAGAGGCTTTACCTTCAAACTTTTTGAACATTAATCAAATCACTGTGTTGCTTATCTCATGAAAGGGCAAAGCCCCAACACATAGCTTCTTGTAAGACCAAAATAGTCTGTTCAATCAGCCAACTCATTATAAATGAAAGATTCTAATGAAAAAAGATGTTATCTGCCTAATTTCACAGATAACATATAGTATCGTTTATGTTGGGTTTTCTTTTAGCCACTATGGTTAAAACTAGTGAAATCCTTATAAACACATTTTTAAGGCATAGAAAATCTATAGACCTTAAAGTGAAAGTGATTTGATGTGACAATGGACTGAATTCAAGAATATGCGATCATAGATCAGTTCTGTGAATGAAGGGTATTAAGGGAGAATTTGTGTTGCATAGGACTCACACAAAATAGAGTTGCAGAAAGGAAAAATAAAACACTAATAGAGGTTGCTAGGAATATGCTAGTTGATTCAAAATTACCAACAACTTTTTGGGCTGAAGTAGTTAATACTGCTTGTTATGTCCAAAATAGGGTATTAGTAATCAAGCCTCATAACAAGACCCCTTATGAACTTTTTCTAGGTAGAAAACCTGCCTTAAGCTTCATGATACCATTTGGGTGTACTGTTACAATCCTTAATACCATAGATCACCTAGGTAAGTTTGATGGAAAGGCTGATGAAAAAAAGGGGGGGGGGGTGGGAAAAAAAGGAATAGTGTGAGAAAAAAATAAAAAAAAAAAAAAAAAAAAAATGTGGTTCTTTGTAGGATACTCTACCAAAATCAAATCATTCAGGGTATTCAACAGTAGAACTAGGATAATAGAAGAGAACATGCATGTCAAGTTCAGTGAGGATACACCTAATATTGCAGGAGTGGACCAACTTGGCTTTTTGATATTGATACACTAACAAAATCTATGTAATATGAGACCCAGTTGTCTCTCTTAAATGGAATCAATATAATGGCTAGTGGCAGGTACAAAAAAATGTGAGGATTCTTTAAGAAAAAGCTAAAATGGAGACAGTACTTGGCAAAGATTACATATTGTTACCATTTTTGACTCAAGATCCACCATTCTCTTCTAGTTTCAAAAATTCTCCTGATGCTGGATTCAAACCATCAGGGGAGGAGGAAAAGAAGAATACTGAAGATGATGCTGGTAAGAAGGTTACTGAAATACCTAAGAAAGAAAGTGGAATTTCAAATAAAGAAGATGACAAGGATGATCAAGATCTAAGAGATGAATTTGAAAGTTTGATTCAACAAGAGATGAAATGGTGAAATGAGTTTTGTTTGTTTGCATAGTATCTAACAAAATTAATACTGTTAGTTCCACTATTAATGCTGCTGGCATAGAAGATAATGTTGCTGATGAGTATATAGTCTATGGATGTGCTGATGATCCAAATATGCCTAATTTGGAAGAGATTGTCTATTCAGATGATGATGAAGGTGTTGGTGTAGAGGCTGACATGACTAATTTGGATACACATATCATTATCAATCCTATTCCAATAACCAGAATTTACAAGGATAATCCAGTTAAACAAATCATTGGAGATATACATTCACCACCTCAAACCAGAAGGATGACAAAGAGTGTGACTGACCATAGTATGTTTAGTTCAGTACAACAGAGGATTAACCACAAAGATTTACAGAATTGTCTGTTTGCTTGTTTTCTTTCACAAGTAGAACCCAAGAAGGTAATCTAAGCTTTGACATATCAAGCTGGATAGAAGCAATGCAGGATGAGCTTCTACAGTTTAAATTGCAGAAGGTTTAGACTTTGGTTGATTTACCTTATGACAAGAGGGCCATTAGAACAAAATGGGTCTACAAAAACAAGAAAGTTGAGAGAGGTATTGTGGTTAGAAACAAGGCCATAGGTTGGTTGACAGTGTTACACTCAAGGAAGAGGTAATAGTATTATGATGAAGGTTTTTGTCCAGTTTGCCCTAGGGATTGTAAAGCCAATTTGGCTATTCTTAGCCTATGCACCCCCCCTCTTTCAAAGACTTTTTGTGTAGAGATTGGATGTGAAGAGTACAGTTATGATATGCCAAGATTAAAAGGAAGTATATGCCTCTATCAAACCTCCTAAGGTTTGAAGTTCCAGAGTTTCCATGACTGGTTTATAAGGCCTCAGAAAAGGCTATTATTATGTGTCTACAGCTCAAAGCTCATTGAATTGCGTATAGACCTTTATCTACTATTTATAGACTAATGGGATTTCATAAGAGGTCAGATAGATAAGACTTAGTTCATTAAAAGGGTCAAAGGTGATATTATACTAGTTCAAGTATATGTTGATGATATCATTTTTGGGTCTACAAGGAAGGAGATGTGTACTGAGTTTGAGAAGATGATGCATAAGAAGTTCCGGATGAGTTCTATGGGAGAGCTCACATTCTTCTTAGGACTACAAGTGACACAGAAAGATGATGGGATTTTCATCAGTCAAGACAAGTATGTGGATGAAATTTTGAAGAAGTTTAGTTTTTCAATTGTAGAGGCGGATAGCAAGTCCACCCATGGTGGAGACTTCAAAGCCATTGCCTTATGCGATGCAGGGAAGCTGAAGATGTTGATGTTTACTTATATAGATCAATGATTAGATCATTGATGTATCTAACAGCTTATAGGCTTGATATAATGTTTGATGTATGTGCTTGTGCAAGATTTCAAGTCATACCTAAAGTTTCACATCTTTATGTGTGAAAAGAATCTTTAGTTACTTGATTTCATTTAGCAATGCTAAGAAGCAAACTGTAGTTGACAACCCACTATTGAAGCAAGAGTATGGTAGCCGGATCTAGTTGCTGTGGACAGGTGTTATGGATCCAATAATCAATTGCCCTTTATTATGGATACAACTTATGAACAACCAGATTATTCTTATTGACAATTAAAAAAAATCTGACATAGTTAAGAACTCCAGATGTTTACTAAAGACTAAGCACATTGAGATTAGACATCACATTCATCAGGGATTCATAATTATGAGAAAAAAAGAGATTAATTCAAGTGATCAAGATTCACACTGATCACAGTGTTGCAGATTTACTCACAAAGGCATTTGATGTTAGTCATTTTTAATTTTTGACTGCTAGCATTGGAATGCTTAATCTCTGAAGTGTTGTATGGATAGATTGTTGATTGGAATGGATTGGAAATGCTATTTGGATTAAATTGAGGTTTATACTAGCAACTCAAGACTTAATGCTGCTGGGAGAAAAGTTAGTGCTGCTAGGTAAAAAGTTAGTACTGCTGGGCATTACTTAGTACTGCTGGGCGAAAGTTAGTACTGTAACACACCCTAAATTGGGTCGCCCAGCGGAATAAGGGTCCGGGGCCTAGTGTTACTTCTCGATCAATAAACAAGATAATATAAGATACGACCAAAAAAAAATGTCGTTTTAAAATTGATACATTGCACGATGTTAATAAAGTTTGTGTTACAAAAGCCCGAAGCTTTACTGGTTTACGTGTTATTATTACATAGATTTCCAGCCCATAACAGATATACAAAATGTAATGACGACTAAATCTTTAATGCCCATGACTATAATAATATAACAGACAATGATATCCTTTCGCAACCATTCAGGCTTAATGACCATCCTGGAAAAACACTTGCATTTATAAATGTCAGCACTAAAGTTGGCTGAATTTCATAGCGCTTTATGTAAATGTTATGCCAGGAAGCAAGACTTTCCCAGTTGGTAATGCCAACAGATCGAAGACATCACATAAATGCAATTACGTTTGCCTAAGCTCAGAACAACGAACACTGACATAATTGAAGTACAATTATTTAAATATTGCACTACATTGCCTGTGATGATGTGTTAACCCGTAACAATCCAGTATCCGACTGATATACGTTCGTTTCCAGTGATAGCTAGTCACCCGAACCGGGGCGGTCAATCTCCAAATAGATCATATCTATAATCATTCCCGCGCTCATATTTCCAGTAATTAACAGTTCCATGATTCATGGGCATAGTGAGTTATCGCCTACTTAGGCCAACACGTAATCATGTGATAAAATGTAACTTGCCGTCCAATTTGCTTAAAACATGCCAATATGTTCTCTCACCCCACAAAACTTTGTAATTAATAATTGTAATACATGCGAGGCTTTGAACTCACCTGAGTGAGTAAAGCCTGGAATAACAAAACTATCCCAAGTAAAAACGCGTCACTGGCTAACGCCCGAATACAACCCTAGTCTAATATAGTAAAACAAACAAACAAAAACACACTAAATAAAACAAACCCCATAAGACCCCCCCCCCCCCCCCCCCCCCCCCCCCCCCCCCCCCCCCCCCCCCCCCCCCCCTTAGTCGCTAATCTGGTATCTCATGTACGTTGTCTAACATCAACTGTATTTAATCCTATATAGTTATCATTGTACTTTCGTTCGAGCTATCATTTTTTAAGAGGTCATGACCATGACGAAGCCTATCCGAAGAAGCCCAACCAACAAAACTGTCAATTCGCCATACGAAGAAGCCTATTATGAAATTACCTAGTAATTTAGATCTTCATGTTAAACTTTTAACAATATATTATATTCTTATAAGCTATATCATCCAATCTAATCGTTTACCAGTGAAATCGTATTTATAAAGTAAAAAACGTTTATAATTACGCCTTTAGCAAAAATGACATAACTTTGTCGTTTTTTTTAAGTCTGTTTCTCGCGTTTCTTACGCCCACGCTTTCATATTAAGAAGAGTTTATCATAAAAATCTCATCTCATTAAAATCGTTTTTATATTTTTAATTTAACGTCACACCCCTGGTTTTAGTCGCTTATCTTATTCGTTATAGCTACGTTTTTTAGGATTTCTTCGAACACGTTCTCGTAATTGAAAATTTTTATCATATTATTGATGTTTACAAAGTATAAGTTTCTGCCATGCGAATAGTAACTTTTTTAAAATTTGTTTTATAAAGTATTTTAGAGTCCGTAACTGTAACTAGTGTATCTTCTACGTTATTAATCCGTTTTTTGAGTTTCCTTATCATTTGTAGATTCCTTATGAGGATGTAATATATATATAAAACATAATATGGCATGCTTGACCCAAAATCGAACCAAACAGAAAGTTTGAGGAGCTTTTGTGATTTAGACATGTTATTTAAGCTTGATTTTGTTGTACCATTAAGCTTCAACCACCTTTTTTTACAACTATTCACAACATTTCTATCTTATGTTTTACATATATATAGTCCATTTGATCGATACTTTTACATCAAGTGTGTTTCAAGATTATAAACATGTTTAACTACCATTCCAATTTTCACTTTTAACTCATAAGTTAAAAGTAGAAACCCTAAATTTGCTCATAAACATGTTCTTACTTAAACAACATGATTAAATACACTTATACATCCCTTTTAACCATCTTTATTAGCATCCTGTTGACTTGTAAATCAAGTTCTATAAAACAGTAATCATAATGGAAATATTCATTTTACATATTCAAAAGCTTACCTCAAATGGTGATATAGCCCCTATAATCATAACATTCTATGAACACATAAAATCTTAGTTAGAAATGATTTATGCTTGTAAATAACCTTTGTGTGGTGAGTAGTGAAAATAATAACAATCCAACTCTTGTGATTAACAACCTTGGCTTGAAGATATAAGGTGCAAAACCTTATTTCAACCAAAACCCTAATTTTGCAATTAAATTTGTTTTAAAACCCTTTTCAAAGCTTAACCAATCTTCAATTTCTTTTTAGAATGACCTTAAGATATTGATATGTAAATTCTAATATGGTGAAAAGAAAAATCAAACTATGGATTTGTGTATGTTGGCTGTGGTTTTGAGCCCGTGAGTTTAAGAGGAGAAGGAAAATGGGAGAGTTTGATGCACTTTACACCTTGGAAATGTGATATGTTGTGTTGATATCTTACATAGACTAGGCTCTTCTTATACAAGCCAAGGAATCAAGGAAGCCTCAAGGAAGGTTCTCTAGGGTAATTGGTCAAGTGCATGTGCGGTGGTGTAGACCATACGGGTGCTCCTTGATATTTGTAATATCTAGATATTTAGGGCAAAATTCATGCACTTAGATATTTCTTTGGTCCTATCCCTAAAAATTCGGCCACATACATATATATAAGATGATATTTTGATTATTTGTGTATTGGTTATATCATGGGCTATTCGTTTTATAGCCGTTTAGTTAGGTTTTGGTGCTTCTGGGAATGCCAAAACGCATTTTATCGCGAAACGTAAGCATTTTACGTAACCAATAAAAATAAGATGAACAAAGTTGATAATTATCCTTATAATAATCATTTAACACTTGCTTAATGTAAACATTTAATTGTTTAATGCCCCGTTGTTTACTTTGATATGATCATTTTTAGTTTACGCGATTTCAGCTCTTAACGGGGCTTACGATTTAAAACCAAACGAAAAAAACCCCCCGTAAAACCCTAAAAATAAGTTGTGAATTACATACCGTCGTTACTAATAACACTAAAACATGAATGGTGTTCTAGTCTTCCCCCGTTTTAAACTGAAGCATTGTTCCTCAAGGGCTTATACACACACGGCCACTCACTGAAGACGGTTGTAGTCCTTGGTGAAGAGTTTGTGGATTTTCTTCTGAATTGATCTTCACGTTTCCCATGATTAAAACTCAGGACCCCCGCCCTAGAGTTCCATTGGACCTTGACAATTGGGACAGGCTTCGCCTCAATTGTTTGAGCTTCGACGCATCCTATGATTTTCTAAAGGCTCTTTCAACAAAATGAAGCTTGTCATCCACGTGTGGAGTCCTTCCAACGCCCGAACGACTAATGGATGTCAGAATAACATTTATTCAAGTTGCGATATTTGATACATGAACGTATTGTGGACCCTGCTCAGCTTCTTGAGGAAGCTCAGCTTGGTAAGCAACTGGCTCCAACCTTTTTCAACACTTTGAACGGTCATGACCATATCTGGGGTTCTCTATTCACTTTCCCCTGTTTGCCCCAAACCTAACCTACACAAACCCATCCCCCCAACCTCCACAAAAAACACCCCCAATCAAAAACCCATTAAAATCAAACCTACCTCTAATCACAAAATTCTCACTCTCTTATTATAATCCACCAAATAAATCAATTCATCACCAAACCTAATAAACAATCCCACCAAATTCCCAATATTAAACCAATACCCCCCACACCCCAACAAACAACCCCCCGCCGTCCTTCCCACTCCATATCCCACACCTGAATCCCCCCCAAACTCTCAACTACCTACATAAACTTCCTTACAAACAACATGTACCCTTTACACACTTCCTCAACACCATAAGACACTCCCTCCACTACTCACTCACTCTCAGCCCCCCTCTAAACTGACACATTTCTCCTCGCACACCTTAACTCTACACACGCTACGCGCTCAGCACACAATCTCCTGCCCACAGTACGCTCACGCGCTCCTAAAAACATACTAGTACACATGACAAAATATCAGCCTATATCACCACTCTCAACATACAACACCCAGTCTTTTTTCCATATCAACCCTCCACATACAGATAATAATTTTTTAATAAATATCTACTCCAACACTCTCTATCCCACATAAAACTTATTTATCCTACACTACCACCTCCAAATGTCTACTCCTCCCGTCACACACGCAAGTATCATATAGTTTACACCATCACTCCTAAAATATTGTGTCTTTCTATCGTGTATCAACTACATTTACGCCTTTAGTCACATATAACAACCTAATACAACTAAATATCATTCTTCTAGCTCTAAATCAATCTCACTAGCGACATCAAAACAAATAATCACATCATACATCACATACACAATGACACACGTGAGACACAATCACAACTCCCACAGAATATACAAATTGTTGTTTATTGTTCACTTCTTCATGTGCGTATACATGTAATCTCCAAATGTGTTCTATCATAAAGAGTAATTCCTGTACCCGCCGTTAATTGGTGTGATGTATTCTACTCAGCTCAAACAAAATAATCATACAGATCGTCATTGATCACCCATGTCCCCATCTCATAATAATACTGCAATTCACATGTATCAAATGACATAACACCCTCCACCATCACCCTTCTTAACCAACAAAAACATTTTTCCTCTCTATGATATACACATTGTCTGTGACCCCTCCATTTAAACATTTCATATCCCTCTGCCCTATTGCCTCTGTATAATGTGTATATTTCAAAGTCAATTCCCCCCCCCCCCCCCCCCCCCCCCCCCATAACCCCCCCCAAAAAAAAACCCCCCCCCCCCACCTATATAATAGAGATAAAAGAACCCCCCCCCCCCCCTATCCCACAACTTACATGAGATGTGTAGATGTGTCTCAAGTCATGATGATCTCTATTGATTTGAATTCATTAGTTCAGGAATTATCTAACGACATGGAATGTGAGTACTACGGACAGAGATATCTCGCGAAACTAGAAGAAAAGAGCCGAGACGGAGATTACTTGCGACTAGACTGTTCCATCCATCATGATCACTGTAAAACCAAGTTACGTAAGATACTTTAACGCTCCTCAAGACTCAGATCTGTCGTGGTGTAAGAAGGCCACCATACCCTCTTCACCTCAAAACAACCCCTCCCTCCAAAACCCCATTCTCATCCTTCCCCACCTCTCCCCCAATGCTCCCCTGCACCCCTCCACTTCCCACCCCCCCCCCCATGTGTGTGTGTGTGAGCTTCGCTCGGAGTGCGCTCGCAGAAATATGCTCTCTCTGAGAATGTGTAGTGATAATAGTCCAGATAATAATCTAGTGTAATATTGATGAATTAATAAAGTGACAGATGTATAAAGAAACGAAGATAGTGTGAGAATGGTGACTCGAGACCGTAGCGCAATGTCAAAACTGGATGATGGTTTAGATCTGCGCATCTGTTATGTGCTCTAGGCTTGTTATAGAAACTAACGCGTGTGAGATTTCGGTATCGGGTATGAGTGTTTATCTTGATCTCGGTACAGTGTGCTGGAAAATAGCCTAGGAAAGTGGTATTCACCCATCTTCCATGGTTGATTGAGGGGCTGGATGACGTCCGATCGCTACGCTCCTCTCGCTCGCGGCTCTTGTCGACGCTCTCGTAGGATAGATCTACAGCCAGTGTGTGTGTGTCGTCCGAAAAGCCCCCCCCCCCCCCCCCCCCCCAAGCCCACCCATGTTCCCCCCCCTCGTCGATCCCCCCCGACAGCCCGACCCAAGAACGTGTTGTTTGTGTGTGTGTGAAGGATGACTCGATTTTGAGGCGTTTTAACTTCGGCCATCCCACAACTCTTGTATGTGTGCTTCTGAAATTGACTTTGAATGTGGAGTTTTCAGCGAAGATAGACATCGTTTAACGTTTTTTATGGCAATCGATAAGTTAATAGATACGCGAATGCAGTTTAGGTGTTAGAGAAATGTTTTAAGTTGCGTTGTATACACACTCTCATACTTGGAGGGAACAGGGGTGGGTGGTGTTTTTTTTTTTACTAGTTAGATTGTGTATCTTAGCTATGAGATTGGACTAAAGAGTAGTGACTTGTGAGAGGAGAAATGCGCTCGTCTGATGATGTGGTGTCTAAATCAAAGGAGTGCGCGATGCAGGGATAGTTCTAGAGAGATTTAAGGACCATTTTATGACTACTGTTTGTCCCTCTTTCCATTGATGGTATCTCGGGTAATTGTACTAACAAACCCGATGCCGTCTCTGATTGTTCGGCATTGACATTAGCTCAAGTCAAACATTTTGCTAAATATGGTGGCGATCGTTGGGCTTTCATATTGGGCCACCAAGTATAGTCTCACTTATATCCTGGTACATTTTTGTCAGAACCCGGATGAATTAGAGTATTGTAGGACTGTGGGACTCGTGTCCATGATCACAGATCCTTAAGTCGCCAATAACTATGGTAAACCAATTCCTGCCGATTTACAGCACATAGTGATCCAAAATACCGCCCACGTGGTTCCAACTTTTTCGTTCTAAGTTTCTCCGGATCTTTTGACATTCTCAACCTAATTATACCTCAACTAACATCCTCCATTCTTGATGTTTCCGGCTTTCGTGCCTTCCAGTCTGAGCTCTTCAAGTATTTGCTTTAGGAAAGATTCCAAGCCAATAGTCATCACTAAGGCTCCGAACCTTAGTGCGTTCTCGTTCCTTCCAGAAAAAAACTCAGAGCTCATCAGCCAACAACATTCGACAAAATAATTCCCGGGTGATAACGATTTTTGCTATCTAAGACCAATCGTAATCAAAAATCTCTCTAAAAAAAAAAATGAACTTCTCACATTCTAACCAGCGATGTTTTTGCTTCATATTTAATTCCTTCTGATCAAGAATTTGCATTGCGTAAAACTTTTGTTGATCTGATGAACAACTGTTCTGCACTTGTGTTCCGACTACAGATAGTGCCTCCAAATTTTTAGATTGTCTGAACATATTGCCCCAAAGTTCTAATCATGAGTCGTATTAGTTCTTTTCATGAATTTTTAAACTGGGCCGTGATGCCAATAAGAAATCACCTTTTCTCTTTGCATAAACACAGCGCCCAAACCCTTCTTTGAAGCCATCACTAGTATGCGATGAAATCTTCGCCTTCCCTCTTGTCAAGGCCTAGATTGGTGCCACTGCACTTAGCATATGCTTCAACAATTGAAAAAGCCTGATTTTGTTTATTAAGCCCCATTCCAAACTTGACACCTTTCTGGGTTAGTTTGGTCATTGACTTGGCGATCTTTGAAAACCCTTCGATGAATCTTCTATAATAGCCGGTAAGGCCCAAAAATTAGCGAATCTCTATTGGTGTTTTAGGAAACGCCTAATCTTTGATAGATTCAATCTTGGCAGGGTCAACGTGCAATGCCCTCGGACAGTATTCACGTGACTGAGGAATGTAGCTAACCCTGGAAATCCAAAATTCCACACTTGCGAGAACTTTGAGAAAAATTTAGAATTAGTGCTCCATACGCGAAGAAAGTATTCTAGTGTGAGAAAATATATTCATAGATGTATAAGATATTAGATTTAAGATAAAAGTTTATCTAAGCATGCATCAACATCAATAATCAACAGATTTATATGTAAGACTGTATGACATCTAAACCTTATTTGTCATACATCAACCTAACATAGTGTAGGTGCACAATTAACATGTAAGTCATGTAAGATGACGCAAACAAATCATGATAATTTTAAATGTAATCATCATGTAAAACATGTTAACATTTAGCATTTAGGAGCATGTGTCATTTAGATAAACTAAAAGATATTTTATCTAAACTGCTAGAAAAAGACAAACGCCTTTATAATAGACATGCATTTAATAGATATACAATTAATCGTTGAGGACCACAAAACTAGTCATTGAAAGTCATTATACTTGCATCAGACGGGAGCAAGTTATCATCTTGATGCTTCAAATCACATATGTGAGGTGCATGTTGTCTAGATTGATTAAGAAGAAATCTATTTTCTACTTGCTTAGTGTGCACTCCTAATGAGATAGATACTGAGTCTATTGATGTAGACTATCATTAGGCATATTTAGGAAGAGCCATTTAATCAAATTAGAGAATGAATATGAGACTATCACTAGTGGTGCTCAATTCAGGCTAAACACGGCCATTTTTACGGGTTATACCACGAACCCAACTTCACTCTTGGAAGCAATTCAACCATTAGGTCAAATTGAATTTCTAGTGCAATAGATTCTCCAGTAGTCATTCTTATGTTGGACAAATAGAATTTTTATATTTACCTAATGAAGTGTAGCAAAGATAAAATTTGTATTATCTTTTCATAGAGGGCCTAACATGACTCAACTAACGTGCTTTAATTCCGGTTCACATAATCCTAACCAGGATGTGCGGAATTTTAAGGTTAAATGAGAGAGCAAACAAGTTGTTGTAGGTATAAGAGAGAATAAGTCATCTAAGACCTAGGAGTATGCTTAAGAGTGACAATGTGTAATGCTCTATAATGAGAGTGTTCAAAGAATGCACTTTTGTATGTCTTTTATGAAAAAAATCCAATTAAGGTTATTTACCTTAATAGATCTTGTGAATGTTTCTTTGTATAGATAATGATGATTTACTAAAGGTTAGTTATATGTATTTTGGACTTTTAAGCAAGTGATTCACAAGAGGAAGATGCTTTAAATCTAATGCCATAGGGTGGATTTACCCAAACCAAAGATAATTCTAAGACGAAGGATCCATCAATCCGTGGAGGTGCCAAGTTTGGACAAGGATCACTTTCTTATTATTTAGGAGATGGTGTTGACATTAGGTTATTAAGAGAAGCTTATATATATTATAAGAGTTCTCAATTTGAGTTTTCGGAAATGACATCCAAGTCTTGCTCATCAAGTTGGAGTACTTATGAGTTTCCAGATGGAAATTTATAAGTCGTCAATCCTACTCAGAGTGTGTTAAGTTTAGCATGTATAATTTGACCATAGCTAATAACACAAACATTTGAACACTTTAGACTCAATGAGACATCTTTATTGCAAGTGTGAGTTGCAATTTGATGACTAATCTTGTTGTCTTACAATCGACTTCGTGATTTCATGTAATTACCGAGGATGGTTAAACATGTAGACTCGAAAAAATATCTATGGTCATTTGATTGATATTTTCGTGATCTAGATAAATCCTAATCTCAATTTCATGTCCACATTCCAAATTTGTAATTAGACTGAATAGTGTGAATGATTATCGTTTGAATAATAATCATCTTCATATTCGAAATCTTCTTACGATCACTTATTTAAAGAAAGTACAATAATGGTTTGTGGAATATGTTCAATTATTCATAGTCCTAACCTTAGATGGTTAAAGGGTTCTCATTTGGTGAGGAAGAAACATTATGCTTATTCGGTAAAGTAAGAGAGAGTTTTGTTGAGAAGATAGTTTGAGTTTTGAGTTGTGCTTTTGAATTGTTTGGGCAAAGTTACATATGTTGCGTATTTGCTCATGTTTGGCTTTTCGAAGATGATGACTTTACCAATTGCATTGCAAGGTAAATTACTTGAATATTTTAGATAAAACATTCAAGTCGTCAATCCTACTTCATTGTGTATTTTTTGCATATATTTGCCAAATTTTTAGAATGCAACTATTGCACAAGTAGACTCAATATGACATAATTTACACAAGTTTGAGTTATCATCCGATGCATATTTTTATCGTCTTGGAAAAGGATGTCGTTATTTTCATATCAATCAAGTGTGATTAGGTATATGGGTTTAAGATAATATCTCTTGTTACATTTTGCTATAATCTTAAAGCTAGACAAATAAGAATCTTATTTCTTGTCCATACTCGAAAACTTGTCAATTAGATTCGATAATAATATCAATCATAATTTTAATAATGAATCAATATATATTCGAAATCTTTCTTGACCCTCACGAACACTCTTTAAAAGAAAATAAATAAAGATTTTCATAGTGTGTTCCATTAATCTCAAGACTACTTGTAAGGTGAGGTTGATGAATAATGACAAGTTAATTTCGTACTTCAAGATTGTCATATATTTTGCTTGTGCGAAAAACTATTTGTTGATATGTATAGTATGCATAGTTTTTGACATTTACTGTGCTAAGCATAACTTAGTGTGTTGTAGTGAACACACACACACAACACACACAACACCTTTTTTGAAGATGAACATCAAGTTTAGGGGAGGATTGTTGGGATTAAAAGACTTCATGATGATCTTGGAGTTAATACTGCTAAGGTTAGAGTTACCGCTATCAAGCATAAATTAATACTATTGGTAATCTTAGTGAAAAATATGCTAAGTAGTTAGTACTGTTAGTTACTACTGCTAGAGTATATTACTACTGCTAGTGTAACTTAATACTGTCAGTTACTACTATTAATGTAACTTAGTACTGCTAGAGTAAAGTTAGTACTGCTGGTGAAGAATGAAGAAAAATATTCTAAGTAGTTACTACTGCTTGTACACAGTTAATGCTGCTGGTGTATAAGTTACTGCTGCTAGTTCAGAGTTAATGCTGCTGATACAAAGTTACAACTGCTGACAGAGTTACAACTGCTGAAGGATTACAACTGCTAATGGATAAAGATTGCTTATGAGATATGTATGAGATATTTTGTAAAAGATACGTATAAGTTATTTGTTTAGAAGATCATGATAACTTAGGAAAATATTGTAAGCCTGTTAGGACTCCTTGGTGTATAAAAGGAGGTCCTAGGGTATAGAGTTCTATGTACCAAAATCGTATCAAAGTTCATAGAGTTTTTCATAGCTTTAAGGTTTTGTAACCCTAACACTATTAAGAGTGTTCATTTTATATTGAGGCTGAAAGTTTAGTAAACTGTTTTGTTATTGATCTTGTTTATTACTGTTTCGTTAAAATTCTTCTTAGTATCATTGACTAGATTCCACATAGTCTTTGATATTCACAATCAAAGTTTCTACTACAGTTGTGTTGGATTTATCTTACATAACTAAACCTTACATAAGCTAAGGAATTCAAGATCCATTCTATTGGGATCAACAAGTGGTATCAAAGCCATGTGGCTATTGATCTAGGATTTTACAAGGTTTTCTAATCGAATCTAAACCCTATAAACCTTGATTTTGGAATTTTGACTTTTCTGGTGAATATTTTCTTTTAGGGTATCTTCATAATCTTTGTTGTGATGCATATTGATCCCTTGCTGTTCTCTTTGGGGAATTAAGGTCGATATAGGAATCCAAGTTAAGACGTGCACTTATTCATTATCAATATCAAAATCGATGATATTAGGGTTTTCATCAAACCCTAATTCGATTATGCAGGAAGTGTGGTTCTTGGTTACATGATTTAAAGTTGTCTTGAAAGAAGAATGATAGAACAAGGTTCGTGCTTTGAAAGGTTCGTGCCTTAATTAGGTTCGTGTTTTGATTTTCTTGGACAACAAGGGATAGCAGAAGGTTGATTGAAAGAGTTTTGAGTTTCTGGTCGTCAAGGTTATCTACAAAGAATACAAGAAGCTCAATGATATCGTCAAGTAGAAGGTGTTAATAATAAACTCTATTAGGGTTTCAATTATATCTACTACTGGTGTTCTTTACTCGTGATTCGAAACCCTAATTATAGACATATTGGAAGCTTGATCGTGAAATTGTTAAACCCTAAGTGTTGATCACTAAAGAAGAAGATCTATTGTTTGGGATTTGACTACCACTGCTACTGTCACGAACACGGTTTTTGTTTGGATCTGCGTATTCATAGTATGATCTAGAAGTTGTAATGGTACTGGATTTAAGGATTTATGGCCAATTGATTGTTGTGGTTATCGACAAGGTTTAAGGAAGCTCAAGGTTAGTGCTACTCATTGTTACTTAATGTTGCTCGTTACTTATTACTACTGTCAAGGAAGATTAAGTCCCAAGTTTACATAGTGCTGTCAAGTTTATGTGTTACTGTTGCCTATGACGATCAGTGCTGCTCGTTGAAACAGTAGTAAGTTAAAGCTGCTTATGATTTCAATATGGAAGTATCATTACTACTGTTGGGTTAGATTAGTGCTGCCCGAATTATTAATGCCGCTAGTTATAAAAGCAGACAGTTAATATTGTTTGGGCTTAAAGGTAAAATTGTTAGTTTTAACAGATATCGGACAACACACAGGTTTTTGTTCTTGGTTAGTTAAGAGGATTTTAGACAGAACAGTTGGACAACACACAAAACATAGCTTTTGTGTCTTCCAATATCACTAGCAGCACCAATGAAGCAGTTAAGAAGTCTTGGCTGCGCATGGTGTTTCTGCGCTAACTCCAAGAGATATGGCTCTACTTTACCAAATGTGATTAGTCTGAGTGATGCAGTGATCTACTCCTTCTTTGCTAGTCAGTCTAATAGTTCACAATTAGACAATGAAGACCTAAAGTAAATTGATCCTGATGATTTAGAGGAGATGAACTTGAAGTGGCAGATGGCAATGCTGACAATGTGAGCAAGGAGATTTCTCAAGAAGACAGGAAGGAATCTAGGTGTTAAAGGACTGTATACCATGGCATCTTGACGAAGTACCAAGTTGAATGCTATAATTGCCACAGAAGATGTCATTTTGCTAGGGAATGCAGGGCTCCTAAGCATCAAGACAACAGAAACAGGGAGACAACAAGAAGGATTGTGCCATTTGAAGTAACTACTTCAAATGCTTTAGTATATCAGTGTGATGGCTTTGGCTATGATTGGAGTGACCAGGCTAAAGAAGGACCTACCAATTTTGCACTTATGGCTTATACTTCTTTAGGTTCTTCAAGTTCTTCAAGCTCAGATTTGAAGGGTATCAACTTGTTCTAAAGCATGTTTAAAATCTTATGAAACTCTCAAAGAACATTATGATAATTTAACAAAAGATTTTAATAAGTCTCAATTAAATATAGGAGCTTATAAAGAAGGTCTAGAATTTGTAGAGGCTAGACTAGATGTGTATAAAAAGAATGAGGCTGTGTAGGATCCCTAGATCATTCCATTGGGGGGGGGCGGGATTAATCACACTATCAAATTGGCCTCACAGATTAACTAACAATGAATAACTTTTGATGAAATGAAACAAAAGTTGGCTAGCCAAACTCTAAAAGATGAAAATAAAATGAAGTAGCTTTTTGTCTAACCTAATTTTGACTAAACTAGACTATTTTATGCTAAACACAAGATTTATGCCTTGAGGGTTTCTTTTTGGGCTTTGATTACATGCTTGGCCTTATACATAATAAACATTACAATAACAAAGTCTTTCGAGCTAGACTTTTGTCTTTAACTTCGAGTGACCGAAGCTGTCTTTGTTTGGGTCATTTAGGTGAACCTAACAATCACTCCCCTAGATGAGTCAATGATAAGTTCAACTCGACCTTGTCTCTTTAGCGCTGTTGATGGGGTACTTCCTTGTTGTGCTGTTGGTAATTCAACGACGTTTAACACCAATTGATCATGATCTCGGGTGAGGTGTAGGTCCATTCTGGATGGATTTCCATATCAGCTTGCCATTGGGTTTGCCTCGAATGTACCTGTGTATACGAATCTTCCATGATTCGTAATCATTTTCAACCAACATTGGTGGACGAGTATCGGTGCCAGCAGCATTTGTTTCTTCATTGGTTGCCATTGAATAACGTTGTTTATGAATGATCTGATCTTAAGTGATTGATGATTGATGACTTGGTGTGAGGTTTGTGATTTTCGGGTAATTTTTAAACAGTAAAATGCAGTTTTGAGGGCCTAAATGACTCCGAATGGCCAAAAAATGACAGGGCTCTCGCTCAAAGAGGAAGAGTCTTGACCGTTGGGCCGTTTTCGAGCTGGTATAAAAATTTCAGAACAATCCGACACAAAAATTATTTTTGCTTGTTCGGTCCAAAAAATTGCTCGTTCGATCGTCTAGTTCGAACGTCTCGTTCGATCGTCCTCTCGTTCGATCGTCTTCTCGTTCGATCCACTTGTTCGATCGCTTGTTCGATCGTCTAGTTCGGTCGGCTTGTTCGATCGACTAGTTCGATTGGCTTGTTCGATCGACTAGTTCGATTGGCTAGTTCGATCCCTTCGTTCGAACCACTCGTTCGATCCACAAAGAATTCCACTCGTTCGATCGTATAGTTCAAGCTACTCGTTCGATCCAACCTTGTTCGAACCCTTTGTTCGATTGACTTGTTCGAACGTCTAGTTCGATAGGCTCGTTCGATCCCTTCTTTTCCACTCGTTCGATCGCTTGATTTCCCCTCGTTCGATCGCTTGATTTCCCCTCGTTCGATCGCTTGACGAGATGAACTCGTTCGATCCCCACTTTTTTCAACTTTTCGAACCAAAAAGAAAGAAAAAAAATCACGAGATCGTTGATTGCTAACAAGATGGTTTGAGTGATATTAGATTAAACATAAACCATCTATGAATCAAGAATCAAAAACAAACAAATAATCAAAAACAAAAACCCCTTTTTTTCGAAATCAATAGAAAAAATACAAAACCAAATCAATACATCAATCTTGTAGGCTCTTGATACCAATTGTAGGATCCCTAGATCATTCCATGGAATAAGCACAAGATCAATGGCACAAAAGATTAAACATTAAGAACTTTTGATTGAAAGAAACAAAGAGAGGCTACAAACCCTTAAACAATGAAAATTAATAATGGAGAAGCTAACCTAATTTTGACTAAACTAGGTGTATTTATACTAATAAGGATTTGCCTTTGAGGGCTTTCTTTTTGGGCTTTTTACATCTTGGCCCTTATACATAATAAACATTAAATAACATAGTCTTTCGAGCTAGACTTTTGTCTTGTAACTTCGAGTGACCGAAGCTTCTTTGTTTGGGTCCATTTATGTGATCCTAACAGCATTGACCCTCAATTTTGTACTCACAAAATATTAATGGAGGATGACTCTAAACCGGCAATTCAACATCAAAGAAGGGTTAACCCGAAAATTCATGAGGTTATAAAAAAGGAAGTTATCAAACTCTGATAAGTGTTAAATTGTATACATAAAATACCCAGGATTTCACCAATAAAAGCAAAAAATATGCCAAAAGATGGAAATATGTGTGCTTTTGTGTCTCAATGTGCAGGAAAGGATATTAAAGTCAAAAAGAGCAAAAACGACCAAAACCGACAAGAAATGAAGAGACAAGTGATCAAGAGAAAGATTTGAAGCCAATTTCAAAAGCCGGATCAAGACCGTGGTCGAGAAAAGTCAAGAAAGTAAAGAAAAGGACAAAGGAAAAATGACCATTTTGACCTTACAATGGAAGATTAAAAGACTAAAATACCCTTTGGGCCCTTCTATACTATTTGGATCACAAAAGCCCAACAAAAAGCCCAAAGTAAAAGTCCATTTCCTGTTTTCAAAACTACAAGGGCCAGAACTGTCAAACTTCAAACTCATTTTATACTACATTTGTGGAAAAGAAACAGAGGGACTTGTTGTGCAATTACCCTAAACTTTCAAACCAAACGCGGGTTAACTCTTTCTCTCTAACCGCCTATAACCATTTTTCCCGCCAAAACACCCAACAAGCCCAAACTTCCCAAATCCTTTCCCGTTTCTCCCTATTCTCACCCCACCTCGTATTTACCATCTCCACGTCATTTTTATGACGTGGCAGCTTCCCATTGGTGCGAACACCTCACCATACATCATCAACGGCTAAAATTCAAGTTAAAAAGTGATCAATGGCTTGGAATGATGGAAGTTCTCATCTTCTCTTC
>BQNB010038636.1:0-48618 GCA_026074375.1 Tanacetum coccineum | reverse complement strand
ATTATCTTGTGTTATTGATCTGAGAAGTAACACGCCCCGGACCCTTATTCCACTGCGACCCAATTTGGGGGTGTTACACTGGCCTACTCAAGGTCAAAGGAGGAACATGAAGTTCATTTAAAGTTAGTGTTGGAGTCACTAAGGAAGGGGAAGCTGTATGCTAAGTTTTCTAAGTGTGAGTTTTGGTTGGAAGAAGTGCATTTTCTTGGTTACATGGTCAACCATAATGTATTTACGTGGACCCGAGTAAGAGTGAGGCAGTGAGGATATGGATGATTATTCTTAGGATTGGCGGGTTATTACCGATGTTCATCGCGAATTTTTTTAAGATTGTTGAACCCCCTTACTTCCCTAACTGAGAGGAATCAGAAGTATGAGTGGGGCGTAAAACAAGAAGAGGCTTTTCAGACTTTGAAGATTGATTTGTGTGATACCCCGATAAAGCGAATGTAGTAGGTGATGTGTTGAGTAGAAAGGAGAGAGTGAAATCAAGACGAGTAAGAGGAATGATACAGGCAGCCCAAAGTGAGGCGTTTAAGCAAGAGAACGTACTCGCAGAAAGGCTACATGGGTTAGAGAAACAAATGGAAAGAAAAGGAGACGAGAGTTTGTACTTTATGGATCGAATTTGGGTTCTATTAGTAGGAAGTGTAATGGTTGAGGCCCATGCATCAAGGTACTTGGTATATCCGGGAGTGGATAAGACGTACTATAACCTTGGAGACATGTGTTGGTAGCCACGTGTAGAAAAGGATATTGCTACCTATGTTAGCAATTATAGGATTTGTTTAAGGGGTGAAGGCTGCAATGTCAAAGACTTTTGGCTTGCTACAACAGCCTGAGATACTTGAGTGAAAATGAGATAGAATCACCATGGATTTTATTACTAAATTTCCAAGGTCAAAGTAGTGAGTATGATGTGATTTTGTCGATAGACTGACCAAGTTAGCTCATTTTCTAACTATACAAGAAAATTTCAAGATGTGAAGTTGAAAAGGATTTATATTGATGAGGTAATAGCAAGGAATGAAATTCTAGTGACGATTAACTCAGATTGAGATAGACGATTTACAAAAAGTGTTAGAGATGTGATTGGATTTGATTACTGCTTAGCATCCTCAAGCGGATGGACAAAAGTAAAAGTATGATTCAGACTTTGGAAGATAAAATGAGGGCATGTGTTATTGATTTTGGTGGTACTTATCATTTGAGCATTCGGTGTGCTCCGTTTGAAGCTTTGTATGGAAGGAAATGTAGGTCGCCTGTTCTATGGGCAGAGATTCAGAGAGTAGTTTGATTTGGACCCGAGTTAGTGTAAGAAACGACTGATAAGGTAGTGTTGGTAAAGGAAAATCCCAAAGCAGTGAGAGATTGTCAAAAGAGCTATGTAGATTTTAGGCATAAGCCATTAGAGTTTGAGTTGGGAGATCGTATATTGTTAAAGGTGACGCCTTGGAAGGGCGTAGTGCGTTTTAGAAAGAAGGGTAAGTTACCCCCGAGGTATGTATGGCCATTTGAGATTCTTAAAATGATTGGTCATGTAGCATATCGGTTAAGATTGTCTGAGGAATTGAGTGGTGTACATGACACGTTTCACGTGTCAAACCTAAAGAAGTGTTTGGCGGATGCTAGCCTGTATGTGCCATTGGATGAAATTAAGGTTGACAAAACTCTTCGTTTTGTTGAGGAACCTGTAGAGATTATGGACCGTGAAATTAAGAGTTTAAAACGTAGTAAGATATCACTTGTGAAGGTTCGTTGGAATTCAAAGCGTGGTCTCGAGTTCACTTAGGAGCGCGAAGATTATAGGAAGTCTAAGTATCCTCAGTTGTTTATTGATCGTGCTGATGAATCGGCTAGTTAAATCTCGGGACGAGATTTCCTGAAGGAAGGGATACTGTGACAACCATGTCTTGAGCCGGTTAGTCAAACCGATAGTGTTTACCCAAGTATATTAGTATGTGTTATAACTATGTGTTTATGTGATCTTATGTGAGTTTGGTTATCAATCTATGAGCGTGATCGTCTCATTTTGAATTAATATATGGTTAATATGGGAATTTCATTTTGTTTACATTTTGTGACAATGGAATTGATAGTATGATTTTTATGTGTGCTAAGTGAGTTAAGTATGTGCTTAAGATCATTTTGAGTTGTATGGGCATCTCATTTTGATTCAATATGTGTGTTAAAGTGTCGGATATTCCAGGTGTTCACATGTGGTGATAATGGAAATGATTGACATGTCGCATGTAATGCTATGTCAAATATTGGAAAATTGAGGATTGAGTTTTATGGAAAGTATGCT
Source organism: Tanacetum coccineum (assembly GCA_026074375.1). Lineage (NCBI taxonomy): Eukaryota > Viridiplantae > Streptophyta > Magnoliopsida > Asterales > Asteraceae > Tanacetum > Tanacetum coccineum. The sequence continues at coordinate 46,310 of BQNB010038636.1, read as the reverse complement.
ATTTTAGAAATGAAATAAGTGAGTGAAATATAGAAGTTTATAGCAAACTTTCTAAAAGTAGAAAGTGGTTTGGTGAAATGAAGGTTATATTTAGAAAGTAGTTTTTATGAGAAAAGGTTTATAAAATTAGCTTAGTTTTTTTTAAAACTTAAGGTATTGAAGGAAATTAATTAACTAAAAAATAAAATAAAAAAAATATTTTTTTCCCATACATACATAAATACGAATTTTGTAGATAAAAGAAAAAAAAGGGAAAAAGGTTTTTGATTTGGACTAGGACTTGTATACTTTTATTAAAACCTGTAAACCCTTCATAATTTAGGTTTTTATTCCTGCTCCTCCTCTCATGGTGTCGACCTCAGCCCCTAAGAACAAGGAAAAACAAGTTTTGATTCAAGAATTTAAGAGCTAGATCGCGTAGGAGCAAGTAAGAGCGCTAGGTATTTATTCTATTCTTATTTAACTTTTTAATCATGTAACAAAATCAATGATGGATTCTAGGGTTTCATAAAATTCAGAATATTAATGATATTTGATGATGATAGAATGATTATGGCTTGATTAGGGTCATGTTCATGCAATTGGTTAGGTTAGATTTGCGTAAAACTTGATTTAGGGTAAGCAGAATTTAGGGCTGTGTTTACGAGTTGGTAATAGGTTTTTGAGTGTTTATGGACTCTAAACATTAGCTCATTGAATGTACTTTCCAGAAAATCTGGCCTCGAAAGTTTTTAAGGTTGGGAATTCATTCAAATGTTGGTTATACTAAAAGTTGTCAAAACAGTAAATACAGGTCTGATTTAGGTCATGTTTGTGAGGGTAAAACCCTAACATAAAATTCTAATTGAGCTTAGCCCTTCTACAGTAGTTAAGATCCATATGTATATAGAGAAACCCCAGAAGGATACCTTCTAAATTTATGTCTAAGTATGGTTGATAAGTCCAAAATTTTTAGTGTGCAATTAGATCCTAATTGGGACTCTTTTGGAGTGTAGATTTTCTTAGGAGTACTTGTGCATGTAAATGGATTTTGGAAATCCAAATGTAGTTAATATACTCATAAATGAACATGGTGATTTTTGGTATGAATTATGAGGGTCATTAAGTAAGGGTTTTGGGTACGAAAAGTCATGCTAAAATCATTCAAATGCAATCTAAAGGTTTAATTAGTAAGTAACTATAGGAGAGAGTTAATGAGTGGTTAAGTTTAGGATGGTGTCTCGGGGTGACCCATGATGGTTAATTTAAACCCTTATACATCCATCATATGATTGTTACAAGACATGAAACTTTTAGCTTGGACGCGTGTAAAACACATTTTGGTATTTGTATTTGTGTAGCTTTTGTGATTAGTATTTGGAAGCCTTCTTGTGCTATCAGGTGAGTTTCATAGCCCCTCTTTTCTTATGATTTATTGGGGTGGAAATGATGCTTGTGGTTTGAAAAGTTTTAATTGCTGTGATTATGTGGTTTTTAACTTGAGCATGAAATAGTTTATGTGGGTTTATTAATGTGATGTCCTTTATTGTGTGTAATGGGTTGGTTGGAGCGGAGGGGTACGCCTATCCCATTGCTGTGTGATTCCGGTTGGAGAGTAGTAGTTCCACCTATTTAAATCCAACTGGAGGGTTGAAATAAGACTCAATTCTGTGTGATTCTGATTAGAGGGTAGTGGTTCTACCTATTTAAATCTAATTGGAGGGTTGAAATAATACTCAATGTTGTGTTGGTCCATGCCTAAGTATAAGTTCCAGCTGGTAGACTTTTAGGTGCTTAAGTGACATATTTGGGATCGGGGGTAACGTTCCTACCCAGTGTTATGAGTTGTTGGATCGAGGGTAACGTTCCTACCCGTTTATGGTGAGATATGCATTGGATCAGGGGACACGTTCCGTCCTAGTTATGGTTGTTTGTGCGTTTGTATGTTAGCCTGTATAATTGCTAGCTTAACTGTCCTGCCATGTTTTGTTTTATTAATCATTGTAATTGATTTGAATCTTGTATTTGTGTCGTAAAACCTATGACTCTTACCAGCCCTTGTGTTGACGTTTTTAAGCATCATCTTCAGGTGAGTATCGTGATGATAAGAAGGATGTTAGGAAGAGTGGCTAAAGAGACCCTAGGCATTGCTTGTGGAGTTGTCTTTTCTAGTCTTTTCATTTATGACATTTGTTTTGCTTGATACTTATTTGTTAGAGATTGTTAGTATTTGGATTATTTTGTTCGTGTACGACATTACTTTAGTAATGCAAGGCTCCTTTATCTTGTGTTGGGTATTGTCATGATACATAGTGTCCATTTGGTTATTTCCTTCATTTAGATTTCTCTATAATAGACACCATTGTGTTGTGATGATATCCATTCTCGTTACGCCTCGCGTTTCCGCCTTGGCGAGGTGTGACAACAGTAAATCTCCAAATCATCCTTGTGGTATAATTACCTCCATGTGATGTTGTGACCTTCGGACCGGCATGCTTACACTTTTCTGGATCATGATTGTACTCATCAGAGTTGCGAAAGCTGTGAAATAGGTCATTCATTAATTATGATGTCTTTGATTAGGAATTTAAAGTGTGAGCATGGGGTTGTGACTTGACATGTCTCTTGCCATCAGCTGCTACTGTCTATCATCAGGAATTTCCTACAAGTAATTGTTAGTGATAAACAAACGAAAGTGTCTTTGTTTACTTTCGTTGAATAAGTTTGCAAGAACCACGGTTCCCCGTTATTTAGTATGAATACTGCTTGTGATCAGGTAGAATTACGAAGAATCTCCTTGACAGGGTTTCACAGCTGTGCTAGCCGTTCTTAAACCGAAGAGTCTCAAAGTAGACAAAGCACGGAGTGAGTGAACCAGTGAATTGATAAATCCACTGATTAATGAAAATTTGATTTGAAAGTCAATCGTGTGTCACTCGGAAAAGGTTTTTTATGACACATCGACGATTTTATATCAGAAAATCAAATTTTATTAGAAACACATTTGTTTTGAAAGATATGCACAGTCAATGTGCTCGAAAAACAATTGTTGAGCACATCGAAAGGTTTTTCAAACAAACTATTCATCAATTTACTGCCTGGAACAAGTTTGATTCATAAAGAATCGCACCATTGTTGCTTTCCATTTGTCACACTGATTAATCCAAAGTGATCTCACATGACACCTAACCAAGAGCTTGGTTTGATGATGTGCTCTAGAGATTTCCATCTTCGTTGTTATAAACTTTCGTATCACTCGGATGTTCTGGCAATACCACGAGGATAATGCGTAGGACTTCTTAAAATCTTACTTGTAATCACAGAGGTGATGGGCAAGCATAGATAGTGAAGTGTCCTAACAAGATTTATGTATGAATCCACAAGGCTCTAGACACTAAAGTTCATTTTTGGTTATATTATCGGGATGCTAGTCGCAGACAGCCACCTTTCAATATCAAAGCTAACCGGAGTGAGAGAGCTGATATGAAAACGAATGTGACTCCAAGAGAAGTGAAACAAGAATCCTTTGAGGGAACATGAGTGGCTAGGGAGGGTTTATCTGCAGCGTATCACCAGGGTCCATGAAACTTGTCCAATCCACTGACAAGCAATCAACCATGTATCAGACAGCTATGTAGTGGACCCGGATTCTGCCTAAAGTTTAAGAGGGCTGCTTTCTTTTCACCCTTTATCTTAACATTTCTTTTTCATTCTTCAACCCCTTCAGTGCTTACCGATACTTCATAACTAATACCTTGTTGGATATGTTCCAGTACTAGCTCCATCTCAGTCCATACTATTCCCTTATTCTCACAATACTCCTTTTGTAATCATACCTAAGGACTTCTACACTAGCTAGTAGATTGCCCTGTGGATAATCCCCTCTGGCCTGGCGGAGATCAAGAGTAACATGTACCTAACCTTACCATCCTTATAACTCTGATAAAGTAAATACAAGGTCGGTCTTTTGGTATAGTTCTCTTTGCCATAAAACCAATTGAAAATCAACCAAGGTACTTGTGATATAGATATCAAAGCCATTATACCTTGATTGTTTTGATTATTTTGAAATGCTCCCCCTCAACAAGTGCGTCGATATTCGAAATTGTTTGGCATATGAGGGAGTATACCTCTTGAGTTTTAAAATAGATCACATTTTAATCAATTTTAAATAGTTAAATTCACAGTCTCACCCCTGATCAAAAACTCAAACCCTTTGAGAGTATAGGATACTCAATTTGATTTAAACGATGGATTAGAAAATATAGTAAAAATGTGGTCTGATTAAATATAAGCCGATATTGGAATCTATATATAGCTCCCCCACAATTAGATTATGGGAATCTAAAATTAGTGTCAGTTAGGATGATTTGATAAATGATTTCGAGTTTAACGAGAAACTCAGGAAAAAGTCGTAACTGACACATAACATTGATAACTACATAACTATATAATGTACAAAGTTTATAATATACTACACATGATATTGACCTTTTAGATGGAATGACGATATCATTTAGTTCTCTGAAGAAACCTGTAGTCAATATCACGAACACGTCCACCAACAAAGCATTCTAGGTTCCGGTAGATCCTTCTTATCTCTAGTCGCCTTTCAATTGCCGTAATGAACTCTTTGCTCCTTGTCACGTCCTTTTCAGTCCAGAAGCGCGTATTCATACCCTGACTGAGCCACTTGATCTTGAATTCCTTGACTCTGTAATCCAGTGTTTCCAGAATACGTGTCAACGTGCCATCAATGAATTTGTATATTTCGTTGAACCGCATGATCTTTCGTTCATTGTTGTTGACCGAGAAGATTACTGCTCGAGGAGACTCAATGATGGTATAATTATGCTTGAACTAGTATCCTGTAGCGTCCCATCCTGGTTTAGTGAGGTTCAGCTGAGTTTGGTAGCTTTCAATACCAAGTTGGAAGTCTTCAACCCGCTGTCGAATCACTAAGTTACGGGTCCACAGCTTGACAGCAGTTGATAGCATCCGTTTGTCTGAACCAGAAAGATGATCGAGATGACCTTGCAAAAGGAGCAAATTCAGGTCTTCAAAGTCACTGGGATACAGGTTCTTGAAATCCTTTTCAGCAATCTTATGTTCTTGGTGATCTGCTCTTCGGAGGACAATTTCACTCAAGTAGTCATATCCGTATCGGGAGTAGGCTTTAATTCTGACTACACTTAGAATCCACATGTTTGTTCGGACATCTTTTCGACGTGACGGAGATTCATGTCTGTCAATGTAGAACTTTTGTCGAGTAAACCACCAGTAAGAGATGCCATATTTTGCACTTACGTTATAAGTACACATCATCAATCCACATTGACTCAGGCACTAGGAATTCAAGACCAAAGTCAGCATAGCTTGCAGCCTTCATCTTGGAAATCAAGAGTGCAGGACAGCTTCCCTTGTTGCCATATCGTAAATACTCTAAGTCTTTATTAAAGAAGAATTCTGTTTGAATAGTGACATGACCTGGAGGACCACCGAGAGGCAGTGGTCGGTTAACATTGATTCTGACTTGATCTCCTTTCGGATTCGCCCAGTTAACCTAATCTGTGAGCATCTTGTGATACTCCTCCATGTGAAACTGAAGGTGAATGATATCTAGATAAAAGACCTTGACAACTTCATATGCCTTCCCTTCTAAGTCGGCTTGGGTAAGTTTGGACTTGTTTATTTAACGGCAGTACTAATTCAAGAAAGTCGTCATGTTGCCAGTCTTGACAAGCAAGGAGTTCTCAGTAAGGGGTTCATAGCTTGAAGCTAATGCAGACGCCCAGTTGTTCTCAACATCTGACACATTGGAAGGAAGAATGGTCCAAGCAGGTTCAGGAGTCGCTGGTCTTTCCTCTTCAGGTAAAGGCTTCCACCAGTCTTTTCTTGTGTCTGCTTCTGGTTTTTGATCATTCCTGGTGTCTTCATCGTCAGACGATTGTACTTGTTCATCGGGAGTGGAATCATCATGCATCAGAGACTCGGTAGGAGATGAGTCTTGATCTGCAGAAACACCCGTTGACTCATATCTTATGTCAGAAGTAGTCCAAGCCATGGATTCTAGTATTGATGCCATAGCCATGGATAAACTAGGAGCCTTACTGTCTTGTTGCGGAGCCGATCCAGATGCACCAGTGGGTGGAGGAGGAGGAGGCGGTGGAAACTGAGTGGATCCGGATGCTCCCGAAGTACCTGAAGCACCAGATGCGCCTGCTGGAGGAGGTGGATGTGGTGGCTATGATGGTGGAGAGCTAGGAGGAGTTCTTGGTGAGGCACGTCTCTTTCTTTTCTTCATGCGAGCTTCATCCAAGTCTGATAGAAGTTGATCTGAGTGATCACGCTCTAAGGACTTCTCCAGAGCATCAAACAAATTTGCGTGGACTTCATAGGCTTCGTAGGAGTTATCTTCGAACATCCGTTGATGTAGGATTTCCTTCATATCAATAGTGGACAGATCACTGAAGCGTGCTCAAAGTGGAGCTTGCATCGCCCAGTCAACTGCATCGGTAACAACCTGATCAACTGCTTTTTGCACTCGGTGTGGAATATTGAGGTTTTCCAATTTGTATAGTCGTGACCCATGTTTGTCCACTCTTTCCTCCAGGGCTAAGTTTCTTTGTATTAAGTCTGCCATATGTTGTTCAAGCTCTCCAATGCGACGAATGAGGATCGGATCTGTGGTGCTTTGTTGTGGTTGAGGTGGAGGTGGTGAAAGAGATGTTGTTGTTGTGATTGTTGTGACAATTGCTGTTGATGTTGGTAGTGGTGCTTGAACCGTTGTGGAGACAGGTTGTGACATTGTGAGATCGATAAAGGGAGTGGTCATTAGAGGAACTGAAGAGGTGTCCTGATGAATGGGAACCGTGACCATTGACTAAACCTCTGCTTCAGTATTGGATTTATCAGTTTCGTCTTCCTGAGATTTCTCTACAAGGAATTGATTGGTGAAGGTGAGTTCCTTGTCAAGGTTTTGTAGAGAAGACAGGGTTCTAGCGGAGATTACAGGTTCTTCAAGTATCACTTGATCATCAGTTGGAACTTTGAGGTTTTCCTGAACACTTGGGTAAGCCGTTGTAGTAAACTCTTCATCCATTTACTCAGTGTTTTGTTGAGTTGAAGCATTAGTGACCTCGAAGTCCATGTGTTCAAGGTTTGGTCCAGCATGAACAACATGACTTGACTGAGGTTGGGACTCTACAGCATCACCAGGGTTTGATCCAGCCTAGCCTTCATATTGTATACCAGGGTTTGGTCCAGCCTGGCCTTCATCTTGTTCACCAGGGTTTGGTCCAGCCTGGCCTTCATCTTGAGTTCAAGCATTAATCTCAGGAGACGCTTCCTCATCAAATTTTGTCTCACTGTCAGTCAGACCCAGTTCCGCATACAATGAAGGAGATTCAGCATGACTAGAGGGTTCAATTGTGGTAGGTATGCGCCTCTGGAAGATATATTGTTCAACCATGCTCTTTTTCTTTGGTGTATGAAGGGTGAGAAGATCAAGAGCTACTTGTTTATAGCTGACCTTCTCTTTTCCCTTTCCCTGTACATCAAGAAGCAGTTGAATTGAATTCTCCCAGAGTTAGGTTCCCTTATAACCACCGGACGAGCTGGTCCCTGAGTACATTCTGCTTGTTCCTTAATGCTTAGTTCCACGGCCCGTTGAATGTCTGCTTCTTTATCACCATAAACAGGTTCCTATTCTGGAACACCTTCGTCAACAAACTCATCAACCAACTGCAGCGGGCTCTTTGGCTTTCGCTACTTTGTCACCTTACCAGCTTTAGATCGTTTTGCGGGAGATGGTGCATCAGATGTCTCCTTGACTAGTTTACGCTTTTTACTTTGGTCTTTCTTAGAGGGTTCAGTTGTTGTTGGTGTTGGTTTGGGTGGTTTTGTGACTTTAGATGCTTTAGGTGCTGAGGGCTTAGTCTGCTTAGCTGTCTTGGATTTAGTAGCCTTGGCAGCTTTGGGAGATTCGGTAACATCTTCTTCCTCTGCTTTACCGTGTTCTTCATCCAGACAACATTGATACTCAGCTACATGCTCCAGGTATCTACTATAGTAAGGTGCACTTGTGATTTCATCAGTGAGAAGAGCATCAGGTATTGGCATGCCAAAGACTTCCCTTCCATCCTTTCCAACAAACCTGAGGGTGTTCAGAACGCTTTCCTCATGTGAATAGTGAAGAGGCGAGCCGGTTCTTGGATGTATGTTGTGCTTGGTTCTCAGGTGGTGGATGATAAGTTTGGTGAACCTAACATTTGGAATTAGCAGATGAAGGGTCTTTTTCTTTCTGCGAGCTTCCATGGCTAAGTTCTTCCTGTCAGTAAGGAAGGTTTGTATGGATTGAACAAACTCCTCCCATATCTGTTCAGCATAGTCAATGTTGGAGTGATGAGTGATATCCCAAAGAATCTGAAGTACAAGATGTCTTGGCCTGTCAAATCCAGCCGTTTTACTTGTGAGTCACATGTTGATCATAGACAGGATGGCTCTCCATGGTTGATAGAGAGCATTAATCGCATTGAAACACTTTCCTGAGCGTGTGCCGGTGTTCCCAAAGGTTGAACATACTCCATTACAGTATCACTTTCGAAGGTGGAGCCAATCGAAGGATTGTTATCATTGGCCGAGTGATACGAATGCATCTAGAGAATATCTTTGTGTTAGATTAACCATTGCACTCCAACTTGACAGCTGTACAATCCTGTGATTGAAGTAAAAGCACAAGTGTCCCCAAATTTCAGAATGTAGATATCAGGAAATCGTGGATGATGCTGTGAAGGCCCTGAAGAAATTAGTGTTTTTTAGTATGGCCACAACAATTGAGAAGATAGGATTCCTCTGGGACTTCTGTACATCGAGCACACTGTTACTCTTGCCGATGGGCACCCATTTGTTTATCGGAAGAATCTGATCATCCGTTCTGGTCGGTGATGCGACAGCAGGAGCTTGTTCAACAGGTACAACATCAGCAGGAATGTTCAAGTCAGCCATAGAATCTGCATAGATAATTCCAGCAACAAGACATACGTACAGATATATGGTGTTAGATGAGTTTGGTCAATTCTAAGTCAACCTTGGAATATGTTGACAAAATGCACAATGATAACTCTCTGAAATAATATTTCCCACAACTCGCTACATAACTCGCTACACAACTCGCTATGAATATTATATTATAAACACTTAACTCGCTACCAAATCAAAAAATTTTAAAATAAAGGGTTAAATATTATAATTAATAAAACCTTCACTAACTCGCTAAGAAGTAGCGAGTTACCTGCACACACTTTAAAGAATATTCAACTCGCCAATGACAACTCGCTAAATATAACTCGCTACGAATATTCTTATTAAAATACTAACTCGCTATTAAGTTTGGAAAATTTGAAATAGCGAGTTGGAAATTTCAATAAAAAATATCAATCTTCATCAACTCGCTACAGGTTAGCGAGTTGCCTGTTCATGGTAAAACAATAATCATAACTCACTGACTAGAACTACAACTCGCTAAATAAGCAACAACATTAACTCGCTAATAAGGAGACTTACACTCTACTCGCTACATAGAATTCTTACAACTTGCTACATAGCACAACGTAATTCGCTAAGACCTAAACTTACAAACTAGTAAGGATGATCTAGAAGGCTCATGAATAAGTGCTTAGACTACATTATCAACCACTTAGCATCATACAGAAACATCAAACAACAAGAATCAGGAGTCTTTGACTAATAAAAGTCAAGGCATACCACGACAATCACAAGATAACAATAGGAGAAACAAATAGAACATTAACGAGGCATCATTCATGCATTCTAAGCCTAACCCAGCAATCAGAATATCATTCCAAACACCAATGAAGATTTAGATGATAAGACAAGTCGAAATCATTGATTTTGAGCTATTTAGTGTGATTAAGGCAGCCATGTTCTAGATATATGGTGTTAACATGATATAGAACATTATATGATAGGTACCTTAGCAAGAATAACCACAGAAATCAAGAATCAAATGAAGGATCAAACCAACGAGTTGCGTATGAGATTTTTTAGAGAGAAGTTTGACTAGAGAAATTGAAGGTTTGACCAATCTTAACTCGCTAAGCCTATTTATACTCTTAATAGTTACATATCTTGGCAGTTTTGATCCCTACACTTTTGCAAACATTTACTTTCAGGTTCAGACTGTTAATAGGGTTAGTACAAGTCTGAGAAATGGCACAAATGGACCTTATAGTTATACAAGCCTAAGAAACATTTAGCAAATATCACTTAAGATCGTAAACTCACAAGTTATTGACATATTTGGCCGTTTGAGATAAAATAAATTTAACTCCTCTTCAAAATGTAACCCCGTTAGATACAAGAACCTTTTATCAATTAATTATTTGATGAATTAAAATGCCTGTTAGATGTCATAAATTTGAAAATGAGTACGTTCTGCTTGTTCCTTAATGCTTAGTTCCACGTCCTGTTGAATGTCTTCTTCTTCATCACCATAAACAGGTTACTGCCGTAAGAACACATTCATCACAAACTCATACCAACTGCAGAGGGCTCTTTTGGCTTTCGCAGACTGTTGTCCACCTTAACCAACTTTAGATCGTTTTTGTGGGTGATGGTGCACAAATGTCTCCTTGACCAGTTTCACACGCTTTTACTTTGGTCTTTCTTGGAGGGTTCAGTTGTTGTTGGTGTTGGTTTGGGTGGTTTTGTGACTTTAGATGCTTTAGGTACTAAGGGCTTAGTCTGCTTAGCTGTCTTGGATTTAGTAGCCTTGGCAGCTTTGGGAGATTCAGTAACATCTTCTTCCTCTGCTTTACCGTGTTCTTCATCCAGACAACGTTGATACTAGACTACTGCTCCAGTATCTACTGTATAAGTGCTCATTGTATTTCATCAGTGAGAAGAGCATCAGGTATTGGCAAAGCCAAAGACTATCCCGTTTCATCCTTTCTAACAAACCTAAGGGTGTTCAGAATGCTTTCCTTATGTGAATAGTAAAGAGGTGAGCCGGTTCTTGGATGTATGTTGTGCTTGGTTCTCAGGTGGTGGATGATAAGTTTGGTGAACCTAACATTTAGAATTAGCAAGATAGTTTTATTCTTCCGCAAGCTTTTGGTGGCTAATTCTTCTGTAGTGAGGAATGGTTTGTTATGGATTGAAAAAACTCCTTATCCCAAATCCGTTCAGCAGTAGTTATGTTGGAGTGATGTTGATATACCCCAAAGAATATGAAGCACAAATTGGTCTTAGCTTAGCTACTCCCATCGTTTTACTTTGCGGCAAATGTTTGATCATAGACGGGATGGCTCTTCATGGTTGATAGAGAGCATTGACAGACATCGCAGACATGTTCCTGAGCGTGCTAGGGTATCCCAAAGTGTTGACATACTCAATTACAGTATCACTCGAAGGTGGAGCCTCGAAGGGATTGTTATCATTGGCCAGAGTGATACCGAGTGCATCTCTGATAATATCTTTGTGTAGATTGAACCATTGCTCATCCAACTAATAGCTGTACAATCATGTGGATGAGTTAAAGCACATGGTGTCCCAAAACTGCTGAATGTAGATAGCAGGAATCGTGGATGATGCTGTGAAGGCCCTGAAGAAATTAGTGTTTTTTAGTATGGCCACAACAATTGAGAAGATAGGATTCCTCTAGGACTTCTGTACATCGAGCACACTGTTACTCTTGCCGATGGGCACCCATTTGCTTGACGGAAGAATCTGATCCTAGCTGTTTCTGGTAGGTGGAGGCACAGCAGGAAGCTGTTCATAGGCACATTATCAGCAGGAATATTCATATCAGCCATAGAATCTGCACAGATAATTCCAGCAACAGGACATATGTACAGATATATGGTGTTAGATGAGTTTGGTCAATTCTAAGGTCAACAAAAGTCAACCTTGGGATGTGTTGACAAAATGCACAATGATAACTCTCTAGGATAATATTTCCCACAACTAGCTACATAACTCGCTATAAATATTATTATTTAACATTATAACTCTCGCTACCAAATTGGAAAATTTTAAATATAGGTTAAATATTATAATTAAAAAAACCTTCACTAACATCGCTAAGAAGTGCAATAACCTGCACACACTTAAATGTTATAGAATATTCAACTCGCCAATGACAACTCGCTAAAGATAACTCGCTACGAATATTCTTATTAAAATACTAACTCGCTATTAAGTTTGGAAAATTTAAAATAGCAAGTTGAAAATTTCAATAAAAATATCAATCTTCATCAACTCGTTACAGGTTAGCGAGTTGCCTGTTCATGATAATAAAATATTTATAACTCGCTAACATGCATTCCAACTCGCTACTAAGCATCAACATTAACTCGCTAATAAGAAGACTTACACTCTACTCGCTACTTAGAATTCTTACAACTCGCTACATAGCACAACGCAATTCGCTAAGACCTAAAATTACAAACTAGCAAGGATGAGATCAATGAAGGCTCGTGAATAAGTGCCTTACGCACATATAAACACATAGATAATTCAGAACCCACATAACAACAGCAAACATCCTAACTTTCTGAACGCCTAGAAAGTCAACATAGGCCACAAAAATCAACTAGATTCCAAAATAGTGAAAGGGAAATCAAATTTAACATGAACGAGGCATCATTTACTTATCCTAAACCTAACCCAGCAACTAATATATCATTCCAATCATTAACGAAGATTTAGATGATAAATAAAGGTAAAAACATTGATTTTGAGCGATTTAGTTGAATTAAGGCACCATGTTATTAGATGTATGATGTTAACAATGATAAAGAAATATCTAACAAGTACCTTAAGACAAGAATGGTCACAGAAAACACAAAATCATGAATACATCAAACTAAGCGAATTTGGTGATATCGGTTTTAAAGAGAAAAGATATGTCTGGGTGTTTTATTGAAGTTTGACCAATAGTAACTCGCTGACACCTTTTATACTTTATAAGTTTTACCATTTGGCAGAATTGGTCCCTAAACTTTCTAAGTTCCTCACATTCAGGTTAAGAGTATTAACAAGGTTAGAACAAGTTCCAGAGATGGCACAAATGGTCCTTATATTTATTCAAGCCTAGGAAACATTTAGCAAATTACACATAAATCCCTATACTCACAAATGATTGACCAATTTGGCCTTTTAAGTTAGAATAACTTTAACTCCCCTTCAAGTTGAAATCCCATTTAACACAAAAACCTTTACCAGTCAATTATTTAATGAATTAAAATTTTGCCTTAGAAGTCATAAATTTTGAAAAACACTCCCCCCCTCAATCAAAGATCCCCTTTCTATTTAAAGAGTTGTAATCGTTGATTGAGTGTCAAATTTTGAAAAGTTCAAGTCTGATTGATTTTCACACAACACTTTTCCACCGTTCGTAACACAAATAATTTTTTGAAGAATCATAGACGAAAAATTATTTGGTTAAAGAGAGAAGACTTCTCTTCTATATCAAGAAATAATGCACTAAACCGTACACTAGATCGAGGGTGCATGGATATGAAGTAATTCATGCCCGGGATAACTTAATCACCCGTTGTCAGGAACAACCGTCTTTTTGGCGACATGCTTTCCTCAATTTGAAAAATGGGTTGCCATCTGAAATAACTACAAGCCATAAAGACATGTTTTGAAAAGTTTAAACTTCTGTTCGAGCTTCATTTAAAGACCCGTGTCATTATTGAATGACATTTCTAGGTCCGTAAATGTTATCGAGAAACGGAAAACATGTCTTGAAAAACTATTTTTGGTATTTTCTATTTTTTTTATTTTTTATGGTTTTTGTAGGTTTTATATTTTTATATTTTCTTTTTTGATTTTAGCTATATACATATTTACATAGGATATAGGAGGACCATCCTTTACTCCTCTTCTCCTTCCTGAAGACATTTAAGAGTTTCTGGAGACATACTCTTCATACCAAGAAGCGGGAAGAGAAATTCGAACCGCTCTCTTAGTAATGCTTTGGTGAATATATCCGCGAGCTGATTATCCGTCGTCACGAAGTACAATTCAACCACACCTTTCTCAACTTGCTCTCTTATAAAATGGTGTCGTATGTCAATGTGCTTGGATGGGGAGTGCTGGGCATTATTGCAGCAGAGAGCAATGGCACTGCGATTGTCATAATATAAGGGAATCTTATTGAAGACAAAACCATAGTCTGTAAGCTTTGATCTCATCCAAAGTATCTGAGCACAACATCCAAACATGGTAATCTATTCAGCCTTTGTTGTTGAGATCGCAGTGCTCTTCTGTTTCTTGGATGACTAGCTGACTAGTTTATCTCCAAGGAACTAAGCACTTCCTGACGTACTTCTTCGTGTGTCTTGATAACCTGCATGGTCCGCATCTACATAGGCCGTTAGTGCCATAGCAGTGTCTTTCGGATACCAAATACCCCAATTAATGGTTCCTCTGAGATACCGAAAGACCCGTTTAAGTGCTTTAAGGTGCTTTTTGGTAGGCGAAGCCTGATACCTAGCACACACGCATACAGCGGATACAAGGTCGGGTCTGCTGGCAGTGAGATACATTAGGGAGCCGACCATACTACAAAATTGAGTCTGGTCAATTGGAATCCCTAAGGGTTCCTCATCCAGTTTGAGTCGATCCACCATGGGTGTATCAACAGGGTCACATGAATCCATCCCAAATTTTTTTAATATTTCAAGAGCAAATTTTAATTGATTAATGAAAATGCCTCCGGGATCAAGAGCCTAAGAAAAAAGACATTTTCCCCATCATTGACATTTGAAATTTAGAACTCATCTCATAGGAAAATATTTCACATGCTTTAGGGTCGGTCGAGGAAAAAATGATGTCATCTAAATATATTTGAACAAGAAGAATATGTTTTCCTGTTTTCTGAGTGAATAGTGTCGAATCAACTACACCCTTGGAAAATTTGTTGTCCAGAAGAAATCGTGACAAGGTATCATACCATGCCCGAGGTGCTTGTTTTAAACCGTATAAAGCCTTTTTCAGACGATAAACATGTGTCGGATGGTCAGGATCAACGAAGCCCTCAGGTTGACTAACATAGACTTCTTCCTTCAATTCGCCATTCAGAAATGCTGTCTTTATATCCATTTGATAAATGGTCATGTTTTTACTGGCGACATTGGCAATGAAGATACGAATAGCCTCGATACGTGCAACCGGTGCAAATGATTCCTCGAAATCAATGCCCTCCTCTTGTCGATATCCCTTGGCCACTAACCTAGCCTTGTTCTTCAGAACATCACCGTACTCATCAAGTTTAACTTTGTAAATCCACTTGAGAGCAATAATCATGACACAGTCTGGTTGAGGTACTAATTCCCATACTTGAAGTCGATCAAATTTGTGAATCTTATCTTGCATAGCTTGAAACCAGCAATCTCCAGTAATTGCAGATTTGAAGTTCTTTGGTTCGACTTTTGACAAGACAGAGTTATAGGCATCGGTTACCAGTTGTTTTCTGGTAGATACCGGCCGAGAGGGATTGCCAATAATATTATCCAATGGGTGATCCTTGCTCCATTTCCCGAGATGATGAATTGTTTGAGAGACATAAGGAGATTCTGCTGAACTAAGATCCCCAGATGACGATGCTTCAGAACTAGGTTCCAGAGCAAATAGGTTTATGAAGGGATGATTGTCAACAGGAGCAAAGGGATTGTCTTCCATGAGAGTAGAATTAGCTGCAATGCCTTGATGTAATCTTGGAGATTGTAATGCCAAAGATGAGGGTGAATGACTTGGAGAAGGTGCATCTTAATCAATGGAAGTAGATGAAGGTGTACCGGCTGAATTGACTGGTGCTGAAACTGTTGGAGCAAGAAAGACCAGTCTTTCAAAAAGAGGAGGTTCAAAGTATTCATCGAACATTAGTTGGAATAAGATCTCCAGTTCTTTATTTGTGGGGGGTACATAAGGAACTCCAGGAACCAGATTAGGTACGAGCCCTGAATTTATTAGTCCAGGCGTCAGAAAAGAAGGAGTGGGTCCTGTACTGAGTTGGACATAAGCCATTTGCTCAGTTAGCTCATCGAATTGAATGTGAATAGTTTCCATAATTCGTCGGGTTCTCTTGTTGTAGATTTGATAACTTTTCATGATTGGTGCATAGCCCACGAAAATTCCAATATCAGCCGTTGGTTGCAGTTTTCTAAGATCTTCGCTGTCATTTGTAGGGTAACAAAGAGCACCAAAGACACAGAAAAAGGTAAGATCAGGCTTCTTATTACGCACCAGTTCATATGGGGTTTTGTCGAGACGGGTGTGAATGAGGGATCGGTTTTGGGTGTAACAAGCAGTCGCCATAGCTTCTGCCCATAAAAACATCGGGGCCTTGGAAAATATCAACATTGTTCTAGCGGCCTCTACAAGGGTACAGTTTTGTCTTTCGACAACGCCGTTCTGCTATGGTGTCCTCGAAACTGTCATTTGGTGAAAAATGCCGACACGTTCATAATAATCAGTCAAATCTTTATTGACAAATTCTGTGCCATTATCGGTACGGACATATCTGACAGTTTGTTGAGACCAGCTTGTATTTGTTTCAGAAATTTAATGACGACCGCTGGGGTTTCATCTTTCGATCTCAAAAACTTGACCCAAGTAAACCGAGAATAATCATCAATGATGACTAAGATGTATTTCTTCCCATTAATTGTTTTCACTCGCATTCGGCCACATAAATCCATATGAAGGGTATTGAGAACTTCCAAGTTGGTGTTTTCAGGTTTGGGTTTGTGGGTGTGCTTTTTTGCTCTTTCCTAGTTGACATGCAGAGCAGAGATGATCTTTCTCAAACTTCAATCTAGGTAAGCCTCTGACGAGATCCTTTCTTGCAAGGTCATTGATGGTGCCGAAGTTCAAGTGATTTAAACGACGATGCTATAACCATGATTGTTCATGAGCTTTGGATAAAACAAATTGGGGGAGACTCACTTGTCTTGACCGAGATAGTGTATAAATTAGAACCACGAGATCCTTTGATTAATTCAACATCATCCGTGTCTAGAACATAACAAGTATGTTTCCTGAATGCAACTTCTAGGTCAGAATCACAAAATTGTACGACTGAAAATAGATTATGTCCTAGTCCTTCCACATAGTATACCCTAGAGATCACACTGTCACCAATCACGTAATGTCCATAACCCATGATAGAACCAAAGTGGTAATTCCCGAATCTAACTGTCCCGATGACCTTTTTCACGAAATTCCTGAGCCGTGAGCGATCTCCAGTCATATGTTTTGAACAACCTGAGTCCAAATATCAAAGGACGATCAATAGTAAAAACACTATTCATCGCAAAAATCAAAAACTTGAAAATGTAATATTTTGATCACTCGTCTTACTACGAAGATGTGGACGTAAGAAACGCGAGCAACGGCTTTAAATCGACCCAAATGAGGTCATTTTACGAAAAGGTACTATTTTATAAATGTTTTCACTTTATAATATATTATTTTACCTAAAACGATTAGTCGGTGATTATGATATAGAGAATATTGATTTGGTTATCAAAGTACTATAATACAAGGGAGTTTCATATGAGGCCCTCTTCGGATGGCGAATCGACGGAGTTGTTGGATTTAGATTTAAGTGTCCTACTCCCTCGTACGTCATGTATGACCTTTTAATTATGTAGCCAGAACGATAGTACGATGTAACAACTATAAGATTATATTAAGTATCGGTACTTATACGACCCTATATTGAATTAGGTTGCATTCCGGAATAATCGTGAAAAGGGCATTCACACCACTTGATATTAAATTATCAGAGCACTCACTTGAGGTGAGTTCATAGCCCCACACTTTTTACAGTTTTACTGATCTTACATTATTTGGAAGCTCCGGACCCCAACACATGCCTTTGGTTTACAAATTGAGCATGAGGAATTTTACATTGCATCTACATCGCGGCTTGATAAAGTCGCGATAACCCAAGTTAAGCCCCATTAACATGAATGTCAAAGCATAGATGTAGTTGGGAATTCACCATTATGTGCCGCGCGGATTGTTATTTAATAGATCTATGTGGGAACCGGACCTCCCCGTTAGGGTGACTAGCTATCACGGGAACGACGTTATAGCCATGTCGAACACAGGGAGTTATTTATTTTCAGTAGAACATCATTGCGGACTGAGTAGCAATATTATTGCGAACAAGACTGTCGAGCTTCAGTGTCATGAGCTTAGTGTAAATGTAATCTGCTTTTGTGATTGTTTGCATATGTTGTGGCATCACGGGAAAGTCTTGCGGTCCTGCATAATTTAAATACATAAACCTATGAATTCACCAACATTTTTGTTGACGTTTTAAGCAATGTTTTCAGGAGGTCAATAGGCATGGGATGCCAAGGATGCATTGGGTTACGTTTTGGATTGCACGCTTAAAGACTTTTATATCATATTTTGGGAAATCTATGTCATCTTTTGTAATATATAACAATGAACAAGTAAAGCTATAAGCTTTTGTAATAAGTCTTTCAATTAAATCCAATGTATCATTTTAAACGACTTTTTGTGTCGTTCTTATATATCTTGTGCTATTGATCTTGAAGTAACACGCCCCGGACCCTTATTCCGCTGCGACCCAATTTAGGGGTGTTACATGATGCTTCAGAACTAGGTTCTGGAGCAAATACATTTATGAAGAGATTATTGTCAACAGGAGCAAAAGGATTGTCTTCCATGAGAGTAGATTCAGCTGCAATGCCTTGATGTAAACTTAGAGATTGTAATGCCGAAGATGACGGTGAATGACTTGGAGAAGGTGCATCTTGATCAATGGTAGTAGATGAAGGTGTACCGGCTGAAGTGACTGAAACTGAAACTGCTAGAGCAGGAGAGACCGGTCTTTCAACACGAGTAGGTTCCAGGTATTCATCGAACATTGGTTGGAATAAAATCTCTAGTTCTTTATTTGTGGGGGGTACATAAGGTGCTGCAGGAACCGGATTAGGTACGAGCCCTGAACTTATCTGTCCAGGCGTCAGAAAAGTAGGAGCGGGTCCTGTACTAAGTTGCACAGGAGCCATTTGCTCAGTCAGCTCATCGAATTGAACATGAATAGTTTCCATAATTTGTCGGGTTCTTTTGTTGTAGATTCTATACCCTTTCCTGCTAGGTGCATAACCAACGAATATTCCAATATCAGCTGTTGGTTGTAATTTTCCAAGATCTTCGCTGTCATTTGTAGGGTAACAAAGAGCACCAAAGACACGGAAAAAGGTAAGATCAGGCTTCTTATCATGCACCAGCTCATATGGGGTTTTGTTATGAAGAGTGTGAATGAGGGATCGGTTTTGGGTGTAACAAGCAGTAGCCACAGCTTCTGCCCATAGAAACATCGGAGCCTTGGAAAATATCAGCATTGTCCTAGCGGCCTCTACAAGAGTACGGTTCCGTCTTTCGACAACGCCGTTCTGCTGTGGAGTCCTTGGAACTGTCTTTTGGTGAAAAATGCCGACACGTTCATAATATGCAGTCAAATCTTTATTGACAAATTATGTGCCATTATCGGTACGGATGTATCTAATAGTTTTGTTGAGACCGACTTGTATTTGCTTCAGAAATTTGATGACGACCTCTGGGGTTTCATCTTTCGATCTCAAAAACTTAACCCAAGTAAACCGAGAATAATCATCAACGATGACTAAGATGTATTTCTTCCCATTAATTGTTTGCACTCGCATCGGTCCACATAAATCCATATGAAGGGTATTAAGAACTTCCAAGTTGGTGTTTTCGGTTTTGGGTTTGTGGGTATGCTTTTTGCTCTTTCCTAGTTGACATGCAGAGCAAAGATGATCTTTCTCAAACTTCAATCTAGGTAAACCTCTGACTAAGTCCTTTCTTGCAAGGTCATTAATGGTACCGAAGTTCAAGTGGTTTAAACGACGATGCCATAACCATGATTTGTTCTTGGAGGCCTTAGACAACAGGCAAATGGGAGAGGACTTCATCATGTCTTCAACCGAGATAGTGTACAAATTAGAACCGCGAGAACCTTTAATTAATTCAACACCATCCGTATCTCGAACATAACATGAATGTTTCCTGAATGCAACTTCCAGATCAGAGTCGCAAAATTGTCCGACAGAGAACAGATTATGTCCTAGTCCTTCCACATAGTATACCTTGGAGATTACACTGTCACCAATCACATAATCTCCATAACCCATAATAGCACCAAAGTGGTCATTCCCAAATCTAACTATGCTGATGAACTTTTTCACGAAATTTATGAGCCGTGAGCGATCCCCTGTTATATGTTTTTGAGCAGCCTAAATCCAAATACCAAAGGACGATCTGTACGACCTGCATTTGAAAAAAAGACAAAGATGGAGAGTTTGGAAAGTTGGATCCTATAACATCCCCATTTTGACATATAACAGCGGAAGCTAATCTGGGGTATTATTTCATAGTACAACAGTCATAATCATAGAAAATGACTCAAAATAGACGTTTTAAAAGATAAGTTATCATTCATTATTTCATCAAAGTTTTTACAAACAGAGGCGGGCCCAAATCTACCTGGATACATATAAAGTTTGAATATGATAACAGTTTAGCATTCTTCAAAGTCCGTGCTATCCATGCCATAAGTGTCAAATACCCTGAGATAACTAGAGAGAAGAGATGTATGAGTAGAGATAGATAGAGAGTGAGAGAGATCTAAGTAAAATTGTTTATAGTAATCAAGTTGAATACAAGTTCAATAGTGGGTTAACGTTGTAATACACTCATAGTTTGTAATAATTGTAATTGCAGTTACAATTATCATTGGGGGGGGGGGAAATATAGAATACAAGTTATCATTAGGTGGTAATAATGCACACATCATATAATTTTCAAAGAAAATCTGTGTTATTTTATTAATTGCCATAAGCTTATGACATCAATACGTTAAGACATGGAAATCAACCGTAGTGGCATTGGTTGAGGAACAAATGTCCAGTGAAAGTAACTTGCAAATGGTTACCCATTAAGTCAAATATAGTGCTATTGGTACAAAATGTATAGGCACACCAACGGGAGTGTCACATCACGATGGATCTGTCCACTTATTCGCGTTTACTCGCAATGAATAATGGTTTCATGATTATATTAAATATTGGCACGTGGAACGGTACTTAGGCATAATTATAGCATACAATTGGATAAATACTTGCCATTCTGTTTAAGCATGTATCTCCCTTACGGGTTTATAAAGTATTCAAAAAATTTAAAATGCGAGGCTATGAACTTACCTTAATAGTACAGGGAAATCTGATTGATGCCAAAAGTATATAAAGTGAAAGTAACGGCTTCGTCATGCAATCTGGGGTAATATGTCAAGTCTTAGTGTGATGGTTTATGTTTCAAAACTTTATAAAGTTTAAGTATTCTTTGATTTATTAATTTAGAGAATATTGCTATTCATTGTTGGGCCATCATAATTCTTAGGTCATGTAGTTAACGTTTGGGGAGCCAGGACACTTTAAAATATAATCTACAGCAAACTCGTCACAACGTATACCTAAATGAAAACTCCTCTCATGAAGCTACTAGTAACGTGATACGATAAGAATTTAAGTTTCTTCAAAAAGTTAGTCGATGATTAAATTTCGTTAAATATATAAACGTAAAATTGTTTTATAATACGCGATGATGATTAATAAGATAAAATGTGTCGTGGTTTTATAAAATTGAGTTTTATAATATTAACTATATATTTTTATAATTTTTATAAAATATATTATTATTTTATATTTTCAAGTTTGCAAAAATGGCAATATATACCCTTGGTTTATAACTTTTACAAGTTTAGTCTTTAAATATAAAGTATTATATAATTTAAACCTTTGACTTTATAACTTGGCAAAATAGCGTTCCTTATTAGTTCATACTTTAGATAATGCCATTTTCAGCCCTTTAGTTATAAATTCAATAAAGTTTCGTATATACCCCTTGCATGGAATAAAAAAAAAATAATTTACAAATCAAGGTCCAAAAAGCCATGCAAGTTATTTTAGGGTTCAAATGTTATTGCAGGTTCTAGCGTATTAGTATAAGCTAAATTAAGATGTTCTAATGTTACAAAAGTTTAGAAAAAGGATTTTCGTTTGCTAGAGAAAATCAAACGGGTCGTTTTTAGGGTTTTAATCAAAAAAAGCATGGGGGAGTATGAGGAGTATTCAAGGGCTTAACAAGAGTTCATAATATGATATTAAGAGTATTATGAAACTTTATAATACAGGAATTTTAAGCGTATTGACAGATTTGAGCTTACTGAGCTAAAATATACGGTAAAAACGGGCGCTTCTTTCAGGTTTGTACGCCTAGTAACGACTTCAAGGGCTCCTTTTTCTTGATTCTTGGCTTCTATTCTGAGCTTAGGGACTTCACTTGATCCTTCTTGGTCTGAGTTAAGACTCCATTGTTGTATATGATGAAATTTGAGGTGTGATTTAAAGAGGGTGTATGTTTCGGCTTATATAGTGCTTGGAAAGCCTTTGTGCCCAAGTTTTCTTGTTTGCTTAGTGTCCTAGCTAGATGAAGTGACTAAGGGAGGCTAGATGGTGAGTATGATGAGCTAGAAAAATAGCTAGGCAAGGTGGAAGGGTGTTGGAGGGGTTTATGAAGGTTCGGCTAGAAAGGGGTGACAAGGAGGTGACAAGGCCACCTTGGTGCTTAAGGGTGGTGATAGAGGTGCTTGTAAGCTGCTTGGTGATGTCATGGTGATGTCATAGAGGTGCTAGGATGCTTGGTTGGTTTAAAAATAGGTAAAAATGAAGTAAAAAGGGTGTCGGGTTGGTTTAGGGTTTCGGGTTAGGATTTTTGGTTTTAATTCGAGTTAGGGTTAGGGTTTAAGATAGTTTAGGGTTTAGGATTAGTGTTAGGATTAAGGTTTAGTGTTTAGGATTAAGGTTTAGGGCTTAGTTTTAAGGTTTAGGGTTTAGTTTTAGGTTTAAAGTGAAATTAGGGTTTTAGGGTTTCATTTAGGGTTTAGGGTTTTAAATTAGGGTTTTAGGATGAATTAGGGTTTAGGTTTAAGGTTTAAAAGTCATGCATTAAGTGCTTGTACCTTGTGCTAAAGTGGTGGTAAAGTTTAAACATGGTTTATTTTAGTTTAGGAGCTTAAATTGAAACTAATTAGTTTTTAGCATGTATTAGCTATATACATTGTACTTTAAAAAGTTGTACTGATTCAGGAGGGAAAAGATATTCAAATGTTGTGTATTGATACTTGTACACATGCTTTAGAGGCTTGCACATTCATTTTATATGTATACATTACATATAATTAGGGTTTTGATGTAAACGTTAACGTTTAATGCTTGTTTTGATATAACGTTTTGAAAAGTACGTTAAATGAATAATGTACTTGGTAAAAATGATATTAAGATATAGACTTGACATATTAGGATGTTTACATGATATAAACATAGATATAGATGGCATTGGTAGAGGTTGCGTGAGCTCGTTTACTTTAGAAATGCAAGTTACGTTGCATAATGAGATAAATAAAAAATTTCCGTGTAAAAAGGTGGTATATAAAGTGCATCTAATTTAGTAGATAGATATTACAGTGCATCTAATTTAATAGATGGATAATTACATTGATGAAAATTGCGGGTTGTTCATATATGAAGATTTAGTTGGATGCCGGAGTGATGTTTGAAAATAGATGTGGATACTTGGCACGAATTTGATCTTCGCGTTCCCATGTAAATTCTGGTCCTCTTTTAGAGTTCCATCTTACTTTGACTATAGGAATACGACTTTGTTTCAGTTGCTTGACTTCTCGATCCATGATCTCCACTGGTTCTTCCACAAAGTTGAGTTTGTCATTGAGTCGAAGCTCTTTCATTGGAATGACAAGGGATTCGTCAGATAAGCATTTCTTTAGATTATAAACGTGAAAAGTACTATGGACATTACCGAGCTCTTCAGGAAGCTCAAGTTTATATGCCACTGGGCCAATCCGTTCAAGGATTTTGAAAGGTCTAATGTACCGAGGGTTAAGCTTTCCTCGTTTTCCGAATCGGATGACACCTTTACGAGGTGACACTTTTAACATAACACGATCTCCAACTTGAAATTCTAAAGGCTTTCATCTTATATTGGCATAACTTCTCTGCCGGTCTCTTGCAGCTTGCAAGCGTTGTCGAATTTGCACTATCTTTTCAGTGGTTTCATGGATTATTTTTGGTCCCGTAAGTTGAACATCTCCAACTTCGGCCCAGCAAACAGGTGATCTGCACTTTCGACCATAAAGTGCCTCAAATGGTGCTGCCTTAATACTGGCATGATAACTGTTATTGTAAGAAAATTCTACTAATGGTAAGTGTTTTTCCCATCCTTTTCCAAAATCTATAACACAGGCTCGAAGCATGCCTTCAAGTTTTTGGATGGTTCTTTCACTTTGTCTATTAGTTTCGGGATGATATGCCGTACTCATGTCTAATTGAGTACCTAAAGCATTCTACAATGGGGGAACCCTCCAAATCTGGAAGTGAAATGACTGTCACGGATCGAGTTGGTAGATTTTATTTTTTATTTATTAGGCACTCCATGTCGGGAGACTATTTCTTTAATGTATAACCTTATAAGGGTTTCCATACTATCTGTCTCTCGGGTAGGGATGAAATGTGCGGATTTAGTGAGGCGATCGACAATGACCCAGATTGTGTCATGTCCGTTTGAGATTTTGGGTAGTTTTGTGATGAAATCAATTTTTATTCTCTCCCACTTCCACATAGGAATATCTGGTTGTACCAGTAAGCCGGATGGATTCTGACATTCTGCCTTAACTCTAGAACATGTCAAACATTTGCCAACATATTCAGCGATGATTGCCTTCATGTTAGGCCACCAATAGAGTTTCTTTAGATCCTGATACATCTTGTCAGAACCTGGGTGAATGGAATACTTCGATTTATGGGACTCATGCATGATCAAGTCTCTTAGATTACCAAAGAGTGGTAACCAACTTTGATTCTTGATACATCGGGTTCCATCAGGACGTATTTCAAATGATTTGTCCATTCCTCGTAAGTTTTCAGCCTTGATGTTTTCTTCTTTGAGTGCTTCAGTTTGAGCTTTGAGAATTTGTGAGGGTAATTTTGGGACATGGTAATAACTTATGATCCTAACTCCGGAGTGTTTGGTTCGTTTTCCATTAGGATGAAGCATCTGATTCGACATTTTCTTTCTAGGATGGTAGCAAATTTTACAATCGTAATCTGCAAGCAATTCTAGCCAACGGCGTTGTCTTATGTTCAACTCTTTCTGATCAAGGATATGCTGAAGACTTTTATGATCAGTGAACACAGTACATTTGGTGCCATACAGATAGTGTCTCCAAATTTTAAGAGCGAACACTACTGCTCCTAATTCAAGATCATGAGTGGTATAGTTTTCTTCATTAGGCTTAAGTTGTCGGGATGCATATGCAATAACCTTCTCTCTTTGCATTAACACCGCTCCCAGACCTTGATAGGATGCATCACAGTAAACAACAAAATCGTCATTTCCTTCTAGTAATGCTAAGATTGGAGCTTCACATAGCTTCTGTTTTAGCAGTTGGAAAGCCGACTCTTGGTCTTTTCCCCAGATTTACTTTTTGTTTTTCTAGGTTAATTCAGTCAAAGACTTTGCAATCTTTAAGAAATCTTTGATAAATCTCTGATAATAACCGGCGAGTCCTAAGAATTGACGTATTTCTGTGGGTGTAGTAGGAGATGTCCAATTCTTAACTGCTTCAATCTTGGCGGGGTCAACATGAAGTCCTTGACTATCAATTAAGTGCCCAAGAAATTGCACGATACTGATCCAGAAATCACATTTGGAGAATTTGGCATATAGTTTCTCTTTTTTGAGTAATTCCAAGATTATTCTTAGATGATTTCGTGCTCATCTTTGTTACGAGAGTAGATGAGAATATCATCGATGAACACTATCACAAATTTATCCAAGTATGGTTACACACACGATTCATGAGATCCATGAATACAGCAAGCGCGTTAGTTAAACCAAATGGCATCACTTGAAATTCATAGTGTCTGTACCTCGTTCTAAAAGCGGTTTTAGGAATATCTTCACCCCTGACTCTCAGTTGATGGTAGCCTGATCTTAAGTCAATCTTTGAGTAAACACTCGAACCTTGAAGTTGGTCAAATAAGTCATCAATCCTGGGTAATAGGTAACGATTCTTTACGGTAAGTTTATTCAACTCCCGGTAATCGATACACATCCTAAAAGATCCGTCTTTCTTTTTAACAAATAAGACAGGAGCTCCCCAGGGTGAAGTACTTGGTCATATAAAACCTCGGTCTGCTAACTCTTGAAGTTGGTTAGATAGTTCCTGCATTTCTGAAGGATCTAATCTATAAGGTGCTCGGGCTACAGGTGCCGCTCCTAGAATTAGATCGATTTGGAATTCTACTTGGCGAACGGGAGGAAGGCCAGGTATATCTTTAGGAAAAACTTCTAGGAATTCTCTGACTACTGGGATATCTTCTAGTCTTTTCTCACCTGACTTCTTTTCCATTACTTGGATTACAAAAACTTGACAACCTCGGGATATATACCTTTCGGTTTTTATACAGGATATGAGACTTAGTCGGGTTTTACTTTGGTTACCTCGGATGATCAAAGTTTCACCGTTGATTGGGATGTGGACGACTTTCTCGTCACAGATAATTCTAGCATGATACTTGGATAACCAATCCATACTAATGACGATGTTAAAACTACCGAGTTTGATCGGCATAAGATTAATTTCGAAAGGTTGGTTTAACAAGGTCAGGGTGCAACCCTGAATAACGGTGTTTGTGCTTACTAGGTTTCCGTCAGCCATTTCGATATTGTAAAAGGTATCTATTGTAATGGGTGGAATATTTAGCATAGAGGCAAGAGATATGGATACGAAGCTTTTATCGGCTCCAAAGACATGTAATTGCTTATATGGAGGTGGTTTGCCAAACAACAATTCATAAGGTGATTTCCAGTTAAGTAGTTTAGTAGGAGTCCTATTTATGAGAAACCCAACCGTTAAAACACACTCTCCTTAAAAACTAAGCATGAAACAAGCTTGAAAACGCAAAACTCTTGTAACATTTAAAATATGACGATGCTTCGTTTCAACTCTACCGTTTTGTTAGGGGAGAGCCAGCACATGACGTATGAAAAGATATTTCGTTGTCTTTAAAAATAAGGTTTGAGATGGAAACCTGGTTCCATTATCACTTCGAACATATTTTGTCTTGTATCAAACTGTAATCTCTTGTCATAGCAAAAACATTATGCATGGCTTTCTCAACTTCATGTTTATCAGCTAGTAAATAAATCAACACAACTCTTAGGAAATCATCGACAATTATTAAAAAATAATACGGACCACATGAGGTGGGAGTTCTATATGGTCCAATTAGTTCAAATGTTATCAATTCAAAACAAGATTCAACTCCTTTATCACAAGTAAGAAATACTTCACGAGTTTGTTTTGCCTTAAAAAGACATCGCAAGGTTTTTCAACAATCTAATACCTATTTTAACTTCAAGAATAAGAATTACTTTGTTTTCTGATGGATGTCTTAGTCTACGATGCCAAAGTTTAAAATTGTCATCTACTTTAGCCCGATTTGCATAGCCTTGCTCCACTTTTCTAAAGAGAAAGACCTCGTCATGTTCCTCGCCCATTCCAATCATCGTCCTCATAACACGGTCATGTATTAAACATTTTCCATCAATAAAAGTGACATAAAAATTAAATCTTTCATCAAAGGTCTTATAGCAATAAGGGTGCACTGCATTTTAGGAATAAGCAAAACATTATAAAGAAACTTATTCTCGCTCAAGCGCATCGACCCTTGCTTCACGGCGAAAGCTTGTACATATCAAGTGGCGATTTTACTGCAACCGGTACAATATCTTGTACATTAGATTACAGATCGAGGCATCCCGTCATATGATGAGATGCTCCAAAGTATAATCAATTCATTATTGACATTCTTACCGCTCAAATTTTTCGATACAATTTCTTTTGTGATACAACATATAAGCTTATAGATGCAACATTTGAGTTTTGATGTGTCCACGTGTTACTTATTATTGATTCAATGTTACACGTCACATTACTTTAATTATTAGCAATTTTATTAGATCATGATTTTGATACTCTATTAATCTTACATTTCATATATTCAACCTCATATGTTCAATTAGTATGTAAAAATTCAAATAAACAAGTGTTACTGAAAGCTTATTGTGTACAGAAAAGCAGTAAATGGGTTGATTATACTTGATTATGAATAACGTACCGTCGCAAAGGCCTCCTCATGAGTGATAGTATATCACAAGAACATTCGTAAAACTTCATTGCTAATTTTTATAGTGTCATCACTTTAGAAATGAACCAAAATTGACTAAATTGTATTACTTAATGAATGAAAAGTCTGTACAAACAATGTATAAATACACAAAATAAATAAAGGATGCCCTAATGCTAGACGAGCTAATGGGCCGACACAAGCGGGCCGACTTTATTAACTAACACCCCCCCTCAAACTCACAATGCTACATTGAGAGTTTGACAAGAAAACTCCGAAAACCCACAATTTTCATCACTATAATTTCTACTTATATTATATTAAATACTACTTTTTCACGGGAATTTTTTTGCTTTATTCCATTATGTAACATACTTTACATTTCTAAAGTAAACGAGCTCATGCAACCTACCAATGCCAACTATATCTACGTTTATATCAAGTAAACGCCTTAATATGTCAAGTCAATATTCTAATATCCACTATACCATGTACATTATCTATTTAAAGTAGTTTTCATAACATTATTACTACATGAACATTATCCGTTAACGTTTATTCCAAACAAGTATACAAGTGTTCAAGGCTTATGTAAGTGTATTCTAGCACAACTTTTGAATATATTTTCCCTCTTAAAACCTAGTACAACCTTCTAGAACACAATATACAATCCAATTAAGCATGAAATTCAAATAAGTTTATTTTTCCTCTATTTTCTTAAGTGATTCATACCATCTTTTTAGCAATATGTACAAACCTTTCAAATACATTATCTAAACCCTAATTACCTTCTAATCCTAACCCTAATCCTAAACAAAACCCTAACCTAAACCTAAACCCAAGTTCGAACCCAAATCATCACTAAACCTAAGTTTAACTTAAAACTAATCAACTATACAACCTAGCATCACCATGACACCTTCCTAGCATCACCTAGCAGCCACTAAATAGCTTCATCACCTACTTGTCACCACAACATGGCCACCAAGCAAAGCCACCACCTTTCACCACCTCCTCCCTAGCCGTGACCTCCCCATAACTCAACACCTCATTCTAGCCCTCCATAGTCACAAGTAGCCTACCTTAGTCACTAAACTTGCTCCCCACTCCAAGTATACTTGGTCACCAAGTTGCTAAACTTGGCCACCAAGTATTCGTGACCCTATATATAGCCGATCCATACATACACTTTCATATCTCATTTCACACATTCCCTCCTACTCAAACCATGTTCTAGCCATTCCCTAGTAGTAGTAGAAGATTAAGAGAAGCCTCAAGAGTCCCTAGAAGCCAAGAACCAAGAACAAGAAGGTCTTGAACTCCATTCCTAACCGTACGAACTCAAACAACCCATTTTGACACGTTTTCAAATTTGTATGTTTTCACATGTTAGATCAAGCATGTTATTGTTTTAGAACTATCATAAGGTCTATTATATCCCATATAAACCCTTGTTTGAGCCTTAAATTATAAAACCCATGCATTTTTGCTAAAACCCTAAAACGACCCATTTTCGGTATATCTAGCTAACAAATATTTTTTCTAAATTTTTGTTATGTTATAACTTCTTATTTTAGCTTATAATAATAAGCTATAACCTGCAAAATTGATTTCAAAATCAAAAATATCAATATTATGGATTTTGGACTTAATTCGCAAAAGTTTTCATGCAAAGGGGTATATATTGTAAATTCTTGAAACGTATAAATAGAGCGGCTAAAATTGTAATTATTCTAAAGTTAAACTTCAGGGGTTGTTTTGCCAAGTTGTAAAGTTAAAGGTTTAAATTATATACACTTTATATATACAGGACTAAACTTGTAAAAGTTGATAAACCAAGGGTATATATTGCCATTTTGCAATCTTAAAGGTATAAAATGTAATACTTTTATATAAATTATAAAAATATATTTAAATATAATAAGAGTCGATTTTATTTAAACTCGACACATTTGTCATTATCATTCATCGATCGAAACGTTATAAAACAATTATGTTATAAATATAACCTAATTTATCATCCGCTAGCTTTTAAAGAAACCTAAAATGATAAAATCTTATCATTTAATCTATAACGTATCACGTTACTAGGGAGTTTCATGTGAGGGGTTTCATTTGGGTAGACGTTTTGACGAGTTGCTGGATTTACGATTTAAAGTGTCCTAGCTCCTCAAACGTTTACTGCATGACCTCTGAATTATGATAGCCCGAACAGTGATACAATATTTCCATAAATTAATAAATCAAAGTAAGATGTATGTTAAACTTTATAAAGTTTTGAAAACATAAACAATCACACTAAGACTTGACATATTACCCTCAGGTTACGTGACGAGGCCGTTACTTTCATTTCATATACTTTTGCCATCAATCAGATTTCCCTGTTAAGGTGAGTTCATAGCCTCGCATTTCAATCTTTTGAATGTTTTATAAACCCGCGAGGGGGATACATGCTTAAACCATGAATGCAAGTGTTTTTCCAACTGTATGCTATCCAGATATATTATTGCCTAAGTACCTTCCAGTGCCACTATTTCCATATCATGAAACATTAATTACTTGCGAGTAAACGCAAATATTGTGGATAGATCTATTGGGGGTGACGACTCCCGTTGGTATACCCGTTCATGGGGTATACCAATAGCACTATATTTACTTAATAGGGAACCATGCAAGTTACTACATTTTCTACGGGGACTTTTTTCCTCAACCAATGACAACTACGATAGATTCCAATGTTAACGTATTGATGTCTAGACTTAAGGGCAATAATAAAAAGTATTGTTTTCTATGATAATTGTATGTGTTACAATTATTACCACCTATGATAACTTGTATTCGATTATTTCCATGATAATTGTAAATGCAATTACAATTATTACAAACTATGGGTGTATAACAACGTAACCCACTATTAAACTTGTATTCAAACTGTTTACTATAAACATATGAATTTCACTCAACCTTTGTGTTGACTTTTTAAGCATGTTTATCTCGGGTATTTGAGCAACTTATGGCACGGAGTGGCACGGACTTGAAGATGGCTAAACTGTTATCATTCAAACTTTATGTTTTCATGTAGATTTTGGGACCTCTGTTTGTAAAAACTCTGATGAAATAATGAATGATAACTTATCTTATAAAAATGTCTCTTTTGAGTCGTTTTCTATGATTATGACTGTTGTACTATGAAATAATACCTCAGATTAGTTTCCGCTGCTATATGTCAAAAATAGGGGTGTTATAGATTGGTATCAGAGCCAAGGTTATAGAGAACAAGGTTGAAACCTTAACTATAACTACTTTTCTTTTTCCATCCAAGAAAGTCCTCCGTGGTACTACATCTTCTGGAATAGTATGTAAAGTACATAACTATTATACTATTATATAAATAACTTATGTTATTTACCACTGGGTTGTTAACAGAGCGATGTCTTCTCCCAGCCACCCTACTTCCAATATTGAGGATGTTTTTTCCTCTAACTTTCCTGATTATATCCCGGCTTCCCCGGACTATGTCTCAGCTTCACCAGGAAAAACTTATTCTAGCTCTTCAAATAACTCATTTGGTTTAGTTCCAATAGCTTCACCACTCTTTTTTAACTTTTCATGATGACCCCTATTGAAGGTCATGCATGCAACTATGCAAAAGAATCACCTATTCCATCACCAACTATTGTGCCTCCATCTTTAATGCTATCTCCAATGTTTAATCCTCAAGAATTCTTTCTTTCTGAGGAATTATTGCCACTTAAGAAATGAGGTACTTCTGCCCTACCTTAAGCATTTGAGATAGGAGAAAGATCTTGTAAGACAAGTCTGGAACGTCACGAGAAGCAAATTGAGGAAATTTTGAATCACCTAGATGAACTTTATCTCGACCGCATTGAGTACATAGAAGACAAAACTAAGAATCTCGAATGGTCGGGTGATCATACAACAAGATTTTGACAATCTAGAAACTGAACTCCGAGAGTCTCGTACTCAAATTGCTAAACGTCAAAGAAAGCAAATGGGAAATAATAGCAAGATTGCTCTGGCTCGCTTCAGGATTAACTAATCAGAAACCAATATCAAAGATATCCAGGCTCGTCACCAAGCAGACAAGGAAAACCTTCTGAATGCAATCTATGAACTCAAGAACAGCCAGGAAGGACCATCGGACTACTAGATTAGATACTAGTTATAGCTTTTAACCTAGCCACGGGATGTGTGGTATAAATAACAACATTTGTCAAATTTTGACTATGTATAGTACAAAGGCAAGTCGTTCATGATATAATATAATGGTGATCCCGTTTCATATTCATCCTGTGTCCTATATTTCATCTCCGTCTTCATCATTATGAATCATACCGTGACTTCTAAATAAATCATAGATACTTATTTGATATGAATTATCTATGAATTATCTATGATATCACTATTATGACAATGTTTATTTTTGAACCTTACGCATTTTAAGGAAAGAATTGTGATATCATTCTTATTACGTGTTGTCTTATGTTGATAGAATGCCTCCCAAAAGGACGTCAACATCCTGAAAGCACCTGCCATGACTCATGCTGCCCATTAGGAAACAAGTTGCTGATAGTGTGCCGACAAACTTAGGAAGCACAAGCTGTAACCATGGCAAATTCTGGACATTACCAATATAAAAAAAAAATAAACAACCGAAAAAGAAGAAAGCTTCTGTAGCAAAAAAGTGTAGCTACAAAAGTTCATGACTAGCCAACCTATCAACTTCAAAGGTACGGAAGGCGCTGTTGGACTTATCCGCTGGTTTGAGCGAACTGAATCAGTGTTTTCCCGTAGCAACTGTACCGAAGACTGCAAGGTGAAGTTTGCTACTGGTACTTTAACTGAAGAAGCTCTATCCTGGTGGAATTCTTTTGCCCAACCTATTAGGATAGAGAAGAAGCAAACAGAAAAGATTACCTGGTTAATTCATGAAGCTTTTGATAAAGAAGAATTGCGCCCGAACTAAGGTCCATAAGATGGAAGACGAATTTTACCCATCAGACTGACAAGGGAATGATCTCAAGACATATATGAGAAGATTCTAGGAATTGGCAACCTTATGTCCCACTATGGAGCCAGATTCTGAGAAAATGATTGAAGTTTTCATCAAGGGATTGCCTCAAAGTATTGAAGGGAATGTTACCGCCTCTAAACCTCAAACTTTAAAGAAAGCCATTAACATAGCCCAGAGGCTAATGGATCAGGTAACAAAGCATACCCCGGTGCAAGTATCAAGTGATCACAAACGAAAGTTTGACGACATAAGAACTTTCAATAACAACAACTCCTAATCATACAACACCAACACCGCTACAATAATCACCAACCACAATTAAGGACATAAGACAATAAACCTTCAGGTCTTAATGCTTGTCACCCCAACTGAAAACCCCCAATGGGGTTATGATGGAAACCGTCCCTTGAGTAAGAACTTGCACTCTCATCACACAATACCCTTGCACTGTTAAGTGTCAACTTTTAACAAGGTGTCCAACAGGACCAAAACGCAAAACAAGGGGCGAGCTACTGGAAGTAATCTGCTAGCAGTGGCAGTTACTTGTCATGCATGTGGAGAGAAAGAGTATTATGCAAATCAGTGCCGAAAGACCACCAACAACAATGCCCATAGAAGAGCCTACATGTTGAGGGATAGGAATGCTCACCAAGACCCGAACATAGTTACGAGTATGTTCCTTCTAAACCAACATCTAGCTAGAGTATTATTTGATTACTTGGAGATCCGATAAAAGCTTCGTAATCCAATTCTCTTTAGCCTCTAAGCTAATATCCACCCATTACATATAGATACATTTATCAATAATAAAATGGTTGAATGAAATCTAGTAAGCACAAACACTGTTAGTCCAGTGTGCAATTCTACCTTAGCTAACCAACCTATCAAAATTAAACTATGCACAATCAAACTCGGTAAGTTTTGACGTCCGTCAATGTGGTAATGGATTTGGTTATCCAAGTATCATGGCAAGAAATATTTATGACTAGAAAGTCATCCATATCCCAATTAATGAGGTAAACATTTGATCATTTACCAGGTGACCAAAGAAAAACCCAACTATATCTATAGTATCCATAAAAAAAGACCGTAAGATATCTATTCCCGAGTTTGTCAAGTTTTCGTAATCCAAGTAATGGAAAAGAAGTCAGACGAGAAAAGACTAGAAGATATCCCAGTAGTCAGAAAGAATTTTCCAAAAGTTTATCCTGAAGATCAACTGGCCTTCCTACCGTTCGCCAAGTATAATTCCCAAATCAATCTAATACCAGGAGGCGCACCTTGTACCCGAGCACCTTATAGATTAGCTCCTTTAGAAATGCAGGAACTATCTAACCAACTTTAAG
Source organism: Tanacetum coccineum (assembly GCA_026074375.1). Taxonomy (NCBI): domain Eukaryota; kingdom Viridiplantae; phylum Streptophyta; class Magnoliopsida; order Asterales; family Asteraceae; genus Tanacetum; species Tanacetum coccineum. Next base: position 11,592 of record BQNB010038636.1, on the reverse strand, counting down.
AGTTAGCAGACCGAGATTTTATCCGACCAAGTACTTCGCCTTGGGGAGCTCCTGTCTTATTTGTCAAAAAGAAAGACGGATCTTTCAGAATGTGTATCGATTACTGGGAGTTGACTAAACTTACCGTAAATAATTGTTACCCATTACCAGGATTGATGACTTATTTGACCAACTTTAAGGTTCGAGTGTCTACTCGACTAAGGTTTGCCTTTAAGATGCAAGCTATCATCAATTGAAGTCCAAGGAATGAAAAATCATGCCAAACTGCCTTCAGAACGAGGTACAACACTATAAATTTCAAGTGATGCCATTTGGTTTAACTAACGCGCCTGCTGTAAACATGATCTCATGAATCGTATGATTAAACATACTTGAAAAAAAATTTATAATAGTGTTCCATCGATGATATACTCATCTACTCTCGTAACAAAGAATAGCATCATCAATCATCTAAGAATAATCCTAGAATACTCAAGAAAGATAAGATGTATGCCAATTCTCCAATTGTGATTTCTGGATTCCGTATCGTGCAATTTCCTTGGACACTAAATTGATAGTCAAGGACTTCGATGTTGAACCCGAAAGATGACGAGCAGTTAAAATTGGACATCTCCTACTACACCCACAGAAAATACGTTATTCTAGGACTCGCCATACGGTTATTAACTAAGATTTATCAAAGATTTCCTAAAGATTGCAAAGTCTTTGACTGAATTAACCTAGAAAAACAAAAAGTAAATCTGGGGAAAAGAACAAGAGTCGGCTTTCCAACTGCTAAAACAGAAGCTATGTGAAGCTCCAATCTTAGCATTACTAGAAGGAAATGACGATTTTGTTGTTTACTGTGATGCATCCTATCAAGGTCTAGGAGCAGTGTTAATGCAAAGAGAGAAGGTTATTGCATATGCATCCCGACAACTTAAGCCTAATGAAGAAAACTATACCACTCATGATCTCGAATTAGGAGCAGTAGTGTTCGCTCTTAAAATTTGGAGACACTATCTGTATGGCACCAAATGTATTGTGTTCACTGATCATAAAAGTCTTCATCATACCCTTGATCAGAAAGAGTTGAACATGAGACAACGCCGTTGGCTAGAATTGCTTGCAGATTACGATTGTAAAATTTGCTACCATCCTGGAAAGGAAAATGTCGTAGCAGATGCCTTAAGCCGGAAGGAACGAACCAAACCACTCCGAGTTAGATCATTAGTTATGACCATTCATCCAAACTTACCCTCACAAATTCTCAAAGCTCAAACTGAAGCACTCAAAGAAGAAAACATCAAGGCTGAAAACTTACGAGGAATGGACAAATCATTTGAAATACGTCCTGATGGAACCCGATGTGTCAAGAATCAAAGTTGGTTAGCACTATTTGGTAATCTGAGAGACTTGATCATGTATGAGTCCCATAAATCGAAGTATTCCATTCACCCAGGTTCTGACAAGATGTATCAGGATGTAAAGAAACTCTATTGGTGGCCTAACATGAAGGCAATCATCGTTGAATATGTTGGCAAATGTTGGACATTTCTAGAGGTAAGGCAGAAATGTCAGAATCTCCATACCAGCTTACTAGTACAACCATAGATTCCTATTTAGGAATGGGAAGAAATAAAAATTGATGTTTCATCACAAAAACTACCCAATAATCTCAAACAAGACATGACACAATCTGGGTCCATTATCGATCGCCTCTCACTAAATACTCACATTTCATCCTACCCAGAGACAGGATAGTATGGAAACCCTTTTACAAGGTTAACATTAAAGAATAGTTCTCCCGACATGGAGTGCCGAATATCTAAATTCCATCTTGTAATCGTGACATCTTTATCACAACCGCGAATCAGGAAACATTGAGAATGCTTATAGGCACTCAATTAACATGAATACGTCAATATCATCCCAAAACAGATGTACAAAGTGAAATAACCATCCAAAAACTTAAAGAGCATGCATCGAGCCTGTGTATAGATTTTGGAAAAGTGACGGGAAAAACACTTTACAATTAGAAGAATTTTCTTACAAGTAACAGTTTTATCATGCCATTAATTAAGGCAGACACATTTGATGCACTTAGGTCAAAAAGTGCAGATCACTCTGTTTGCTGGCCGAAGTTAATAGAAGTTCAACCTTGAACTTGACCAAAATAATCCATGAAACCACTGAAAAGAATGTGCAAATCAATTCGACAGACCGCTTGCAAGGCGGCAAGAGACGCTGGCATAGAAGATATGCCAATAATAAGTTGATAGCCTTTAGAATTATCAGTTGGAGATGTCGTGTATGATAAAATAGTGCCACCTCGTAAAGGTGTCATCCGATTCAGAAAACGAGGAAACCTTAACCCTCGGTACATTAGACCTTTCAAAATCCTTGAACGGATTGGCACTGTGGCATATAAACTTGAGCTTCCTGAAGAGCTCGGTAATGTCCATAGTACTTTTTACGTTTATAATCTAAATAAATGCTTATCTGACGAATCCCTTGTCATTCCAATGATATTGAAGCTTCGACCTCAAAATGAACAAACGTCAACTTTGTGGAAGAACCAGTGAAGATCATGGATCGAGAAGTCAAGCAACTGAAAAAAGTCGTATTCCTATAGTCAAAGTAAGATGGAACTCTAAAACAGGACCAGAATTTACATGGGAACGCGAAGATCAAATTCATGCAAAGTATCCACATCTGTTTTTAAACATCACTCCTGCATCCAACTAAATCTTCATATATGAACAACCCGCAATTTTCATCAATGTAATTATCCATCTATTAAATTAGATGCACTGTAATATCTATCTACTAAATTAGATGCACTTTATATACCACCTTTTTACACGGAAATTTTTTATTTATCTCATTATGCAACGTAACTTGCATTTCTAAAGTAAACGAGCTCACGCAACCTCTACCAATGCCATCTATATCTATGTTTATATCATGTAAACATCCTAATATGTCAAGTCTATATCTTAATATCATTTTTACCAAGTACATTATTCATTTAATGTACTTTTCAAAACGTTATATCAAAACAAGCATTAAACGTTAACGTTTACATTAAAACCCTAATTACTATAAGTTAATGTATAACAAATAAACTGAATATGCAAGCCTCCTAAAGCTATGTGTAACGAATATCATACACAACACTTAGAATATCTTTTTCCCTCATGAATCAAGTTAACATACTTTTTAAAGTACAATGTATAAAGCTAATCATGGCCTAAAAACCATAATAGTATCATTTAAGAGCTCCTAAACACATGTTTAAAAACTTTACCTCACCAGCTTGTAACAAAAGGTACAATCACTTAATGCATGACTTTTAAACCCTAATTCATCTTAAAACCCTAATTTAAAACCCTAAACCCTAAATGAAACCCTAAAACCCTAATTTCACTTAAAACCTAAAACTAAACCCTAAACCTTAAAACTAAGCCCTAAACCTTAATCCTAAACACTAAAAATTAATCCTAACACTAATCCTAAACCCTAAACTATCTTAAACCCTAAACTTAACTCGAATTAAAACCAAAAATCCTAACCCGAAACCCTAAACCAACCTGGCACCCTTTTTACTTCATTTTTACCCATTTTCAAACCAACCAAGCACCTTAGCACCTCTATGACATCACCATGACATCACCAAGCAGCTTAAAAGCACCTCTATCACCACCCTTAAGCACCAAGGTATCCTTGTCACCTCCTTGTCACCCCTTTCTAGCCGAACCTTCATAAACCCCTCCAACACCCTTCCACCTTGCCTAGCTATTTTTCTAGCTCATCATACTCACCATCTAGCCTCCCTTAGTTACTTCATCTAGCTAGGACACTATGCTAACAAGAAAACTTAGGCACAAAGGCTTTCCAAGCAATATATAAGCCGAAACATACACCCTCTTTAAATCACACCCCAAATTTCATCATATACAACAATGGAGTCTTAACTCAAACCAATAAAGATCAAGTGAAGTCCCTAAGCTCAGAATAGAATCTAAGAATCAAGAAAAAGGAGCCCTTGAAGTCGTTACTAGGCGTATAAAGCTGAAAACCACCATTTGACCATTTTAGCTCAAGAAGCTCAAATCTCAGTTCAATCGCTTATAATCTTATTAGAAATGTCATAATACTCTTAATATCATATATGAACTCTTGTTAAAGCCTTGAATCCTCAAACCCATGCGTTTTTGATTAAAACCCTAAAAACGACCCGTTTTGATTTTCTAGCTAACGAATCCTTTTTCTAAACTTTTGTTACATTAGAACATCTTATTTTAGCTTATTCTAATAAGCTATAACCTGCAATATCATTTGGAACCCTAAAATAAGCTTGCATGGCTTTTTGGACTTGATTTGTAAATTATTTCCATGCAAGGGGTATATATCGTAACTTTATTGAATTTATAACTAAAGGGGCTGAAAATGTCATTATTCTAAAGTTATAACTATAGTATGGAGCCATTATATTTGCCAGTGTATAAAGATCAAAGGTTTAAATTAATAAAACTTATTATATTAAAGGACTAAAACTTGTAAAAAGTTTAATAAACAAAGTGGTATATATTGGCCATTTTTGCAAACTTGAAAATATAAAATATAATATTATTTATATAAATTAAAAAAATATATATAAATAATAAAAAACTCAATTTATTAAAACCCGACTACATTTATCGTTATTAATCTTCAGAGTCGGCGTATAATTAAAAGACTATTACGTTATATATTTTAACGTGAATTTAAATCATCTGACTAACTTTTGAAGAAACTAAAAAATACTTATGTATCACGTTACTAGGAGCATCATGGTGAGGATTTCATTTAGGTATACGTTTTGAAGAGTTTTGCTGATTAGATTTAAATTGTCCTGCTCCTCCAAAACCTTTTACTACATGACCTTAGAATTATGATGGCCGAACAATGATACAATATTTCAATAAATTAAATAAATCAAAGAATAAATACGTTAAACTTATAAAGTTTATGAAACATAAACCAATCACACTAAGACTTGACATATTACCCCATATAGCGAGACGAAGCGTTACTTTCACTGTTATATTACTTTTGCCGATCAATACAGATTTCCCCGTACGATTTAAGGTGAGTGCATAGCCTCGCATTTTAAATCTTTTGAATACTTTATAAACCCGCGAGGGGGATACATGCTTAAACCATGAATGCAAGTATTTTTCCAACTGTATGCTAGTATATTATTTCCTAAGTACCTTCCTATGCCAATATTTATTAATCATGAACCATTAGTCACTTGCGAGTGAACGCGAATATTGTGGATAGATCTATCGGGGTGTGACGACTCCCGTTGGTGTGCCTATACTTTTGGTACCAATAGCACTATATTTGACTTAATGGGTAACCTTGGCAAGTTACCTTTCCACGGGGACATTTGTTCCTCAACCAATGTCACTACGGTGATTTCCATGTTAACGTATTGATGTCATAAGCTTAGGGCAATAATAAATAATACTATTTTCTTTGATAATTATATGTGTTGCAATTATTACCACCTATGATAACTTGTATTCTATTATTTCCATGATAATTGTAAATGCAATTACAATTATTACAAACTATGGGTGTATAACAACGTAACCCACTATTGAACTTGTATTCAAATTGTTTACTATAAACCTATGAATTTCACTCAACCTTTGTGTTGACTTTTTCAGCATGTTTATCTCAGGTATTTGATCAACTTATGGCATGGAGTAGCACGGACTTGAAGATGGCTAAACTGTTATCATTCAAACTTTATGTTTTCAGGTAGATTTTGGGACCTCTGTTTGTAAAAAACTTTTGATGAAATAATGAATGATTAACTTATCTATTAGAAACTTCTATTTTGAGATCATTTTCTATGATTATGACAGTTGTACGTAATGAAATTAAACCCCAGAATTAGCTGTCCCCGCTGCTATATGTCAAAAATGGGGGTGTTATAGGATCCAACTTTCCAAACTCTCCATCTTCGTCTGTTTTCAAATGCAGATCGTACATATCGTCCTTTGGTATTTGGATTCAGGCTGTTCAAAACATATGACGGGGGATCGCTCACGGCGCATAAATTTTCGTGGAAAAAGTTCATCAGGATAGTTAATTCGGGATTACCTACTTTGTGCTATTAATGGTTATGAGAATTATGTGATTGGTGACCCCCCACCAGTTTTGTTTTTTTTAAAAAATCCCTCCCAAGTATACTATGTGGAAGGACTAGACATAATCTGTTCTCTGGCGGACAATTTTGCGACTCTTATCTTGGAAGTTGCATTCAGAAACATTTAAGTTATGTTCGATATATGGATGGTGTGTTTAATTTAATTAAGTTCTCGTTTCTAATTTGTACACTATCACGGTTGATAACATATTAAGTTCCTCTCCCAGTTTTTTTCTTGTTTCTAAGGCCTCCTAGAACAAATCATTGGTTATAGTGCATCCGTCGTTAAACCACTTGACTACGGTACCATTAATAAACCTTGCAAGAAGGACTTAGTCCAGAGGTTTAAACCTAGATTGAATTTGATAAAGAGATCAATTTGCTCTGCATGTCAACTAGGAAAGAGCAAAAATCATACCCACAAACCAAAAACCGAAAACACCAACTGAATAAGTCATAATACCGTTCATATGGAATTATGTGGACCGATACGAGTGCAAACAAATAATGGGAAGAAATACATTCAGTAGTCATCGTTGATGATTAATCTCGGTTAACTTTGGGTTAAGTTTTTGAGAACGAAAGATGGAAACCCTAGAGCTTCAATCAAATTTCTGAAGCCAAATACTAGTCGGATCTCAACAAAACTATTAGATACATCGACCGACAAATGGCACAAATGTATCAATAAATGATTTGACTGCATATTAATGAACTTGGTCGGCTTTTTTCACCAAAAGACATTTCAAGGACTCCACCATCAAAATAGGCGATGTCAAAAGAAGAAATCTTAACTCTTGTAGAGGCCGCTAGGACAATGCTGATATTTTCCAAGTCTTCGATGTTTATATGGGCAGAAGCTGTGGCTACTGCTTGTTACACCCAAAACCGATCCCTCATTCACACTCTTTATAACAAAACCCCATATGAGCTGGTGCATGATAAGAAGCCTGATCTTACCTTTTTTTCCGTTCTGTGGTACTCTTAAGTTACCCTACAAATGACAGCAAAGAGTCTTGGAAAATTACAACCAACATCTTATATTGGAAATTTATTGGTTTTTATGCACCTAGCAGGAAGGGTATAGAAATTTACTCAACAAAAGAACCCACAAATTTTGGATAACTATTCATGTTCAATTCGTTGAGCTGACTGAGCAAATGGCTCCTGTGCAACTTAGTACAGGACCCACTCCTACTTTTCTGACGCATGGACAGATAAGTTCAGGGCTCATACCTAACCCGGTTCCTGCAGCACCTTATGTACCCCCCATAAATAAACAACTAGAGATCTTATTCCAACCTAAGTGTTCGATGATACTTTAGGAACCTCTCGTGTGAAAACCGATCTCTCCTGCTCTAGCAGTTCAGTTACATCACTTCATCCGTGAACACCTTCATCTACTACCAATGGATCAAGATGCACCTTCTTCTAAGTCATTAACGTCATCTCGACATTACAATCTCTAATTTACATCAAGGCATTGCAGCTGAATCTACTTCTCATGAAGACAAGATCCTTTTCGCTCCTGCTTGTAGCAATGATCCTTCAATAAATGTGTTTGCTCTGGAACCTAGTTCTGAAGCATCATGTAACACCCCCAACATGGGTCGCAGCGGAATAAGGATCCGGGGCGTGTTACTTCAAGATCAACAGCACAAGATATATATAAGAACGACACAAAAAGTCATTTAAAATGATACATTGGATTTAAATAGAAAGACATATACAAAAAGCTTATAGCTTTACATGTATCCATTGTTATATACTACAAAAAGACATAGATTTCCTAAATAAGATAATAAAAGTTCATTAAGCGGTGACAATCCAATAACGTAACCCAATGCATCCTTGCATCCCATGCCAAATTGACCTCCTGAAAACATTGCTTAAAACGACAAACAAAAATGTTGGTGAATTCATAGGTTTATGTAATTATATTTTATGCAGACCGCAAGACTTTCCCGAAGATGCCTAAAACTTATTTCAAAACAATGCACAAAAGCAGATTACATTTACACTAAGCCTCATGACACTGAAGCACTACAGTCTTGTTCGCAAAAAGTATGATGCTACTCCTGCCCTCAATGATGTTCTAAACTGAAAACAACCCTGATTCGACATGTCTATAACGTTCGTATCCCCCGTTGATATGCTAGTCCCCCGATTACGGGAGGATACGTTTTCCCAACTAGAATCTATTAAATAACAATCGCGCTCACATATGTGTAATTGCCCGAACTACATCTATGCAATTGACATTTCATGATAATGGGCTTAACTTGGATTATCGCTACTTATCACACATGAAATCAATGTAAAAATATCCACAATGCTGTCTAAATTTCTGTAAAACAAAGCATGATTTCCACCCCAAATAATAGAAAATCAGTAAAACTGTAAAAAGTGTGGTGCTATGAAACTCACCACCAGTTAGTGATCTGATAATTTATATCAAGTGAGGGAAAGCTTCACGATTAATCCGAAATGCAACCTAATTTCAATATAGGTCGATATAAGTAGCCGAGTACTTATATAATCTTATAGTAGTTACATCGTATATCGTTCGGTGAAGCTATCCATAATTAAAGAGTCATGACATGACGTACGAGGAATAGTACACTTTAAATCGTAAATCCAACAACTCAGTCGATACGCCAACCTAAGAGGCCTCAATGAAACTCCCTATGTATTATATTACTTTGATAACCACTCAATATTCCAATATAGCATAATCACCTGAGCATCGTTTTAATTAAAATAATATAATAAAGTGAAAACAAATATAAAATATACTTTTTCCGAAAAAATGACCTAATTGGTCGTTTTAAGCCCCGTTGCTCGCGTTTCTAACGTCCACATACTTGCGTATAAGACGAGTGATCCAAATATTACATTTTCAGAGATTTGATATATTTTGCGAGAATAGTGTTTTGACGAATTCACAACAGCAATATACTCCGATGGGTTATAACTTTAAAAGTTACTAAAAACCCGTTTTAAGACCGTATCTTATTCGTTATGGCTCCGATTTTTAGCGATTCTATCGAGCACGTTTTCTCGAATTTGAAATTTTATCCACATTAGGGATGTTATAAAGTATAAGTTCTGTTGTGAAATATTACGTTTTTATAAAAATTGTGTTTTATAAAAGTATTAAATATCCTTAAACTTGTAAATGGCTGTATCTTCTTCGTTATTAATCGGTTTTTTCGATGATCTTTATGAACCACATCGATCCTTGTGACATGTAAGTATTTTATAAAATTATAAACATATATGATTTTTTTCTAATTTCAAAACAGCCCCTAAGATATTTATTTCAAGAATGGGTTTGTTTAAAACTTGTTTTATGTATTAATTAGTTAGTAGTTTTACGTTTAAAAACCCTAATAACCCATAATGTAACATAAGTGATACTTATAATAAAAGTCCAAGTCATTAATTTCTATTTTTCCATGATTAACAAGTTTAACAATTTACGTTTCTATTATTTACCACAATGGTTGAAGAATAAAAACGGCTTATAAAACCCTAATTGTTGAACCTGAAACATGTTTATACTTAATCCATAGGTTAACATACTTTTACTTTCACTTTTCCATGATATATATGACCATATGACATAAGAATAAGTTCATAAAATCATAAACATAAATATTAACTCATTTTACAATATGAAAAAGTTCATATTGGTGATTATAGCCATAATTAACATATAACACATAAAATCATAAGAAATTAGAAAAGTTTCTAGCTAAAATGAGGGCAATTAAGAAAACGCTTCGGACGTGCGTGGTTATTGTAAGGAATGATGGAAATAATTGGGGTCTAAACCCGTGTTTTAGATTCAAATCCAAGCTTCAAGCTATAACCCGGGGAGAATGTAGGTTTCCTAAACCCTAATCTTTACGTGTTTTCTTATTATACTGATGGCAAAAGCTTGGATCCAATCTTATAGGAGTACTTAATACATGGCTTAGGATTAGGGACGTTTCAGAGGAGGGAGTCGAGTATGTGTGAATGTACATAGGTGGGGAAAATTTCGTGGTGTTGATTATGTGAGCTTATTGAGCCGTGGTGTTTAAGGAGAGGCAAAAGGAGAAGAGAGTTTTTGTGAAATTTTGTAAGTAAAAGTATAAGTATACTTTCTTATGAATGCATGCTATATATAGGAAGGAAAAATATCTTATTTAACCTAACCATGATTACTTTCTAACCCTTGCTCAAGGTTAACTAACCAAGTGACTACATTGTTGAAGAATTTTGTTTCATATAATATCTAGAAATTTTCACAAATATCTAGTATATTCTGTACAAGTTGGAAAATCCTTGTTTCTTCTATCCTTACAATTTCAGCATAACATACATAAATATGATGTTATAAATTAATATTTGTGTATTGGGTATATCGTGAGGTATTCGTTTTGCTTAGTTAGGTTTTGGAACTTCCGAATGCCTCAACGCATTTTATCGTGAAACGAAGCATTTTACGTAACCAATAAAAAGTATGATTGAACAAAGTTAATAAGTATATCCACTAAACCATCATATAAACACTTGTTAGATATAAACTTTTAATTTGTTGAAAATGCCCGTATTACATTGTATGAATCATTTCCTCCAGTTTACGCGATTTAACTAACGTTTACGTTTAAGGAGTCAAACGCGTAAAACCCAAAAAATAATTGTGAGATCATAATTCATACAATTGACCTAAAACACGAGTGTGTATAAACATCCTCAATACGGGAATCTTGTGTTCAAGCGGAATCCTCCTTATGTCACTCAGAACTTCATCAATACACTGGAAATGGATCAAAGATCAGCCCTGATGGTAATATTAATGTGCAAATCCATCTCGTCCGGTATCCACCAAAAAACAACTTGCAACCGATGCCTTGTGTGCTTGTATAACTCTGTACTGTCAAAAGTCAAACCAAAGAACTTCAAATATGCAATTACTGAAGATTGCTGGTTTCAAGCTATGCAAGATGAGATTCAAGAATTTGATCGACTTCAAGTATGGGAATTAATACCTCAACCAGACTGTGTCATGATTATTGCTCTCAAGTGGATTTACAAAGTTAAACTTGATAAGTACGATGATGTTCTAAAGAACAAGGCTAGGTTAGTAGCCAAGGGATATCGACAAGATGAGGGCATTGATTTCGAGGAATCATTTGCACCGGTTGCACGTATCAAGGCTATTCGTATCTTCATCGCAAATGCCGCCAGTAAAAACATGACCATCTATCAAATGGATGTAAAAACATCATTTCTGAATGGCGAATTAAAGGAAGAAGTCTATCTTAGTCAACCTGTGGGCTTCGTTGATCCTGACCATTCGACACATGTTTATCATCTGAAGAAGGCTTTGTACGGTTTAAAGCAAGCCCCTCGGGCGT
>BQNB010038635.1:2581-43229 GCA_026074375.1 Tanacetum coccineum | reverse complement strand
TTAGTCAATCCGTTAGAGTTGGCTAAGTATTTGTGTGTGTGCTTATTTTGTGCTTTATGTGGTTTGTTTGTGTGTTTAGTAATCAACTTGAGATGCGTGTTCATCTCATTTTTGATCACTTATAGTGATAATGGAAATTTGTGGTATTTTGAGTGCGTTGTTTTGGTTAATATGTGGATGTCAAAGCATTGGATTTGTGTGGAAAGTATGACCTATGAGAAGGAAATAAGTTTTATAAAATATAAGAGTTTTTGGAAGACTTTCTATTTATAGAAAGTGAAATGAAAAGTTATTTTTAGAAAGTTAGTAATTTGCGTTTATGTAAAAAGGTTTACTCAAATTAGCTTATGTTTTCGTAGAAACTTAAGGTAATGAATATAATTAGTTAATTATATATTTAAAAGGGTTCGGCCGGTTTGGGTTAATAAAGAAAAAAAAGAAACAAAAGCCTAATTAAACTACAACACTAATTAGAAATTATCCTAAAGCCTATATATACCCAATAAATATAACCCTAAAACGAAATTTCCTCCCCTCCCATTGAGTTGATCGGCCGAAAATCCCAAACCAAGAAGAAGAAAAATTAAGGTTTTTGTTAGTATAGATTCACCCTTTGAACAATGATCCGGAGGCTTGGTAAAATGGAAAAGAAAAGTATCCATATTATTAACAATTATTAAGATAGATAATTAGGGTTTCATTAAATCTATAAATTAATGATGTTTAATCATATTACAATGATTAGGGTTTAATTAGGATCATATGGGTGTATTCGTTAGGGTTTAGATATCGTTTAGACTTGATTTAGATTAGGGCAAGAATTTAGAGGGCTGTGTGTTCGGCAGTTATCTCGATGATGGTAATACTTTTGTCAAGTTTCCGTGCCTATGATTGTAAGCTCATAGAGTCGAGTTTTTAGAAACATCTGCCTCAAAAAGTTTTTTAAGGTCGGGAAGTCATTCAAATGTTGGTTACACCAAAAGTGGTCAAAACAGTAAATACGGGTCAGATTATGAGGGGTAAAACCCCCACTTAAAATTTGAATTAGGATTATCCAACCTACAGGAGTTTAGTTCTATGTGTCTATTAAAAATGTATACCAAAGTATACTTCTTATTTGATTCTAATGTATGGTTTTAGGTCCCAACATTTAGAGTTTCCGTTCAGATCCGAACTGAGTAGTTACAAGTTTGATTTATTTGGGCACTTAAGAGGGGAAATAAATTATTGGAACAATCAGGAGAAAAGTAAACTCATGATATTGAACGTGAAGTTTGTTAAGAATTTATAAACGGTCATAGGTGTGGTTTAGAAAATGTTAAAATGACACTAAAATTCTACGTTTTCGGGTAAATAGTTGAACACTGAAAAAGTGTGAAAACGAATTGGTAAATGTTGGGCATGGTGGTCGGTAGAACCCATGAGGGTAAATAAACACCTTAGACATCCATCATATGATTGTTACATGGGCATAAGCAATTGGCTTGGTCGCGTGTAACACGTGTTTGTTTTGTTTGTTTTGTTTGTGCATGGATTTAAAATTGCTTATAAGCATCAGGTGATTCAATAGCCCCTTTTTCTATGTTTTCCTTGGTGTGAAAATGATGCTATGAGTTTAAATGCATGTGCTTAAGCTTTTGGCTTAGTAGCGTGTAACGCGTGTTTGTTTTGATTGTTTAGTTTCGTGCAAGGATTTAGAATTTGCTTAAGCATCAAGTGAGTTTCATAGCCCCTCTTTTCTTATGTTTTATTGGGGTGAAAATGATGCAAGTATTGTGGATATATTTTTAAGTTACTGTGATTATGTGATTTGCTTCAGTGCATGGTCATTTAAGTGGTTATTATATGTTATGTGCTACATGTGGTGAAGTTTCTGTGTGTTCCAATTGGAGGGTAGTGATGCTACCCATTATATTTCTGTATGTTCCAATTGGAGGGTAGTGCTCCTACCCATTTCTGTATGTTCCGATCGGAGGGTAACGGGGTTACTCATGACTGTATGATGTGGATCGTGGGCACGTTCTGTCCCAATTGTGGTTGTTTGGTATGATTGCATGTTAGCTTGTATAGTAGCTAGCTTAATTGTCCTGCTATATTTTATTAATCACAATAATTTATCTTAAAGATTGAATTTCGTGTCGTAAACCTATGACTCTCACCAACCTTTGTGTTGACGTTTTAAGCATCATTTCCAAGTGAGCCTCAAGAGGTTGAGACTAGGAGAAGTGGCTAGAGAGACCCTAGGCTGCATGCGGAGTTCAATCTCCTAGTTTCAAGTTAGGTTATTGATTGAATGTTTTGGATTGATTTGTTTAGATTGTTTTGGATGTTGCATGTCTTGATATTGGTAAGAACCCCTTTTCATCAATATAAGACTCCTTTCGTTTTATCATGGTGTTTTTGGATACTTTCATGACACTTGTGTCTATGTTTGGCTTAGTTATTGCATTTTAGTTCTCTCTATTAGACGTCATTGTGTTGTGATGATATCCACTCTAGTTACGCCTCGTGTTTCCGCCTAGGTGGGGTGTGATAGATTGGTATCAGAGCTATTGGTTATAGAGAAGTAGGTGGTTAAGCCTAGACTATAACCTAGGAGTCCTTCATGTTGATGCATTTAGGGCTTAAGTGTTTAATGCTATAACTGCTATGCTTCCCCTTTATTTTTGCATAGCTTGTATATCTCGTATTTTGCTAAGTTATCATTTTAGTTATTTTTCTAACCATTATTGGATATGATATGTATTACTTTCTTAGTAATTTAGCTATGTTTTTCCCCCACCCGTAAGAAGTCTCGTTGGGAACCGTTTTCCCAACTGGACTTAAGCGTTATAAGGAGCCACTTGTGGAACCGAAGGAGATAAGATAGTTGATCGTTTGTCGAATTTAAGTAATAGGGCTGGACCCGCGGAGTCGGGTGATTCTTGCGAAGGAAAAGTCAAACCCAAGCGAGGCCCAGCATAAGTTTATCACGTCCCTTATCCCGTCATGTTGTTATTGATTATTTCTTTCAGATATTTCGTATTTTGGGAATTGTTGTAAGATTTTCGTTCTTTTATGTCGTTTCGATTTCAATTTGATATAAGTAAGTAGTTATTTGATGAAGCATCTTTTATGTGTTAAGTTTGAGTGGTATAAGATGTGCAATGTGGTATATGTGCTTATATGTGAATTATGATTGATATGGGTAATCTTGGAAGTAAGTACACGTGTGAAAGGAGGCACTTATAATTATGGTGGCCAACATAATTATAAAGGCATCACACACGTAGACTTGCGACCATGATTGCATTTATTTGTGTTTGAATGTAAGGTGGTAGTGTAATATGTTTTTTTATTGATATGTGCATTCATGATAAGGATGATGGTATGGGTAGAGAATTATTCTCTTACCCTAATTGGATGATATGTTAAGTTGAGTTATATAGATAGTAAGTTTCCCTTCTATCTAGTATTTGCGAATACCTAATATTGCTATTATAGAGGTTGTTCGTTTTCTCGGTTGTTTATTCGGATTTCCTAAGTCTAAGCTTAGCATCCCTTCATCGTACTTTGTTAGTAAGGATACCTGATTTTCCTATTCGACGTCTCGATGTATATTGGTTGTTCGGAATATGTTTTTTCGGATATAGCCGCGTTTCGTTAGTTCTTTCATTGCATTGATTACTCGTATGAGTATCAAAGGTTTCTTTTAAGCACTAATTGTTCCTAACATATTAGTGTGGATCATTACTCCCTTCTTTGTATATCTCTTGGTTTTCGTAACCCGTTGGCGACGTGTTAGTATCGATGCTTTTAGGTTTGCTCTGTTGATCTTTATTTTGGATAAGACCTTACGTTTTCTTTTGGATACGTAACGTCTTGCATGAGTTTTCTTGTACGAGTTCGTTTGATTTTATTTTGAGTATATGGTTCCTGGTATTTTCTTTCGTTTTCAAACAATAGAATTGTGTTAGAGTCTGTACGGTGTTTTACGATCCCTGTTGGTATTATGGTGTGATTTGTTTGAGTAACATATTTCATAATTTATGTTTAATTATAAAAACTCTTTGGAAGTATTGTGTTAGTGTTTGAGAAAAACTGTGTTTAAAATGATCTTTGTAAAAAGAATATGTTTAAATGGTCTATACAAATAGGATATGAAAATTTTTAAGTGGTTTAATAAATTTTATTTTATTATAAAAAGCTGGTTTAAAGTGATTCATAGTGGTAAGGTACGATACACCATTAGATAACCATCTCTAGATTTCTTCTATGACAACCAGAATGAATTTTTCAAAGATTACATTTAAGACAATTTCATTATTATTTAAAATGATTTTTATACTTAAAGTGACTTTCTTAATTTAAATTGATTTTTATAAAAACATTTTTTAAATTGGTCTTTCGAGTAAAGTCGATAATTGGTATAAGAATTTATGTCTTTCGTATTGGATTTTTTTTGTGTTCTTTTTTCGTGGTACGTCTGTTGAATTTCTTTCGTTGCGTTTTCGCTCGGTGCATATACGTATCCCTTCTTTCAAAGGATTCTTATGTCATTTGATACACGCCTACTTGCATATGTGGAATCTCCTATATGTATTCTAGTCTTTGACTCGATATTCGTTTGTTATCATATTCGATTGTTCGTAACCCTTGGAGTTTGTTGATACCGTTGAGTCGTGGAAGCTTTGATGTGATTGTGGGAATGGACCGGTTATACAAGAGGAAGTTTGTGATAGTATGTCATGGAAAGGTGGTTAGGATACCGTTGGAAGGTGATGAGATACTTCAGGTTCATGGTGGACGTACTCAAGGAGTCGTGAGAACCTTAATGAACACTAAGGTAGGTGAATAGAAATTGAGTGGTATTTCCGTCATACGAGACTTTATTGACGTGTTTCTGGAAGACTTGTCAATGACCACCGCAATGACAAGTTGAGTTCCGTGTAGACTTTGTTCCTGGAGCGACGTCAGTCGCGAAGTCTCCATATCGTCTAGCACCTTTGGAAATGCAAGAATTGTCTGAACAACTTCAAGAGTTGCAAGACGAAGATTTCATATGACCTAGTCATTTTTTGTGAGGAGCACCAGTGTTGTTTGTTAAGAAGAGGAGCATGGAGTTCATTTGAAGTTAGAGTTGGAATTACTGAGGAAGGAGAAGTTGTATGCTAAGGTTACTAGAGTGAGGCGGTAAAGAATTAAGAAGTACCTACGACACCATCTGAGATATGATTATTCTTAGGATTGGCAGGTTACTTACCTACGTTTCATCGTAAACTTTTCTAAGATTTTTAAACCCATTACTTCCCTAACTTAGAGGAATCAGAAGTATGAGTGGGGCGCAGAAAGAAAAGAGGCTTTCTAGACTTTGAGGAATGATTTGTGTGACACTTCGATTAATCGAATGTAGTGGTTGATGTCTTGAGAAGAAATGGAGAGTGAAAATAAGACGAGTAAGAGCAATGTCCATGACTATCCAATCAAGTGTTAAGGACAAGATATTGGCTACTTCATGTGAGACGTCTAAGGTAGAGAACGCACCAGCAGAAATGCTGCGTGACCTGGACCAACAAATGGAAAAGAGGGCAGATGATGGTTAGTACCTTATGGATTAAATTGTATAGTGAGTATGAGTATGAAATTCGCTACCATCCAGGTAAGGCAAATGTGGTGACTGATGTGTTAAGTAGGAAGGAACGAGTGAAACCTAGACGTGTTCGAGCGATGGCTATGATCAATCAGTATGGAGTAAGAGGAATGATTTTGGCAGCCCAAAGTGAGGCGTTCAAGCAAGAGAACGTACGCGCAGAAAGGCTTCATGGGTTAGATTGACATATGGAAAAGAAGGAGGACGAGAGTTTGTACTTTATGGATCGTATATGAGTTCTGTTAGTAGGGAATGATGAGGACGGTAGTAATGGATGAGGCTCATGCATCAAGGTACTTGGTATATCCAGGAGCGGATAAGAGGTACTATAACCTTGGAGACATGTATTGGTAGCCACATGTAGAAAATATATAGTTACCTATGTTAGCAATTGTTGGATTTGTTTAAGAGGTGAAAGCTGCAATGTCAAAGACTTTTGGCTTGCTACAACAGCCTGAGATACTTGAGTGAAAATGAGATAGAATCACCATGAATTTTATTACTAAATTTCCAAGGTCAAAGTAGTGAGTATGATGTGATTTGGGTGATGGTCGATAGACTGACCAAGTAGCTCATTTTCTAGCTATACAAGAGATTTCAAGATGTGAAGTTGGCAAGGATTTATATTGATGAGATAATACCAAGGAATGGAATTCTGGTGACGATCAACTAAGATTTAGATGGATGATTTACCTCATGGTTTTGGCAGACGCTGCAGAAAGTGTTAGTGACGCGATTAGATTTGAGTACTACTTAGCATCCTCAAGCAGATGGACAAAGTGAACGTATGATTTAGACTTTGGAGGATATAATTAGGGCATGTGTTATCGATTTTGGTGGTAGTTATCAATTGAGCATTCGGTGTGCTCCGTTTGAAGCATTGTATGGAAGGAAGTGTAGGTCGCCTGTTTTATGGGCTGAGAGTGGGGAAAGTAGTTTGATTGGACCTGAGTTGGTTCAAGAGACGACTGATAAAGTAGTGTTGATAAAAGAAAAGCTCAAAGCGGCGAGAGACTGTCAAAAGAGTTGTGCTGATAATAGACGCAAATTGTTAGAGTTTGAGGTAGGAGATCAGGTTATGCTAAAAGTGTCGCCTTAAAAAGGTGTAATTCGCTTTGGGAAAAAGGGTAAGTTAGCACTGAGGTATGTAGGGCCATTTGAGATTATTGAAAGATTCGGTCCTGTAGCGTATCGGTTGAGATTGCCTACGGAATTGAGTGGAGTACATGACACGTTTCATGTGTCAAACCTAAAGTAGTGATTAGCAGATGCTAGTCTACATGTATCATTGGATGAGATCAAGGTTGACAAAACTCTTCGTTTTGTTGAGGAACCTGTTGAGAATAGTGACTGTGAAGTTATGAGGTTAAAATGTAGCAGGATGGTGATAGTTAAGGTCCAATTTTGGTTCGAAGCAAGGTCTTTAGGACTTCAGGTAAACTGAGTATCCACACTTGTTCGTTGAACAAGGGATCATTGGGAGTTTTTAGTTAAACTTAGGTACGTAAGGTTTCTTGTAGACCTTAGTATGCCCTTAGATGTGTTTGTGTAATTTTGGTTAATGTTATTTTATTAATAAACTCGAAGTCGAGCCGATTTTTCAAAAACGTTAGGCTTTGTAACAACTTATAAATAAGCTAGAAGACTAAATAAGCTAAAGTTAAGACTGAATAAGCTATAATATGCTAAACCTAAGCTAATGAGCTAAACAGAACTAAAAATAAGCAAGCAATAAGCTAGAAGACTAAATAAGCTCTTTTATTAAAACTAATAGCCAAACAGTCCCTAGGCAGACTTTGAGCTTAAAAATAAGCTTATAAGTGGATCCTTAGGCCAAGAAGCTTTTTACCTACTTAAAGCACAGCTATTAAGCTACTTAGAATTGCAAACCAACTTCATTTTGAAAAACAGATAAGCAAAGAAAAAGCACTATAAAAAAACTACAGGCTACTGACTTGGTGTTTTTGGTTTTAATGAAAAAAACTAAATTAAGCAACAAGCTGACTTAATAAGCTAAGAACTAATTTAAACTAACCTAATAAGCTAATTTAAGAACAAATTAAGCAAAAGTTTAAGAAAATAAGCTATAAAAACTGAAATAAGCACTTGACAAAACCTGAGACCCAAACAGTCCCTACAGGGATCTTTGAGCTTATTTTTAGATAAGCTCTTGGATCCTTGTGGGGAAATAGTTTATGCAAGCTTATACTACAACTAATAAGCTTCCAAAATCAACTTTTGAAACAAGGTTTGAAACTCAATTGCTTATTAGAAAAGCACTTTGAAAACAGACCTAAGGCTCAGATCATGCTGAGTTTTATTTTGAAAATGAAAAGTCAAAAGCCAAATTTAAAAGCTAAAAACAGATATGTAATTAAGCTATTTAATGAAAACTAGCTAGAAACATGTAAACTATGGACCACAAACTTCTCAAAGATTGAAAATCTTATCCTAAAAACAGCTTATACCCTCTGAATTATTGAATTGAAAATGCTTTTTCTCACTTTTTCTGTCTGATGCAATGTGCACAATTAAAACTCAAAATCAAACCAGACAAAATGCAGGCCAAAGACATTTAATTCTATGCTTTTAAAAACACAAATCTTAGGACAAAATAGGCATGAGTATTTACTAAATTGATTTGAATCTAGAAATACAAATGACCCTTAACAGATTTAGACTAATATTAACCTAACTTATGAAAAACTAATTATCCCTATCATACTTTGATTTAGCACAAACAGATTAAAATGAAAGATCAAAACCAAAATCTTAAGACCAAATGGTCTCAAGCAGTACTAACTTATGGTTAGTACTGCTGAGCCAAACACCCCCTTAATTTTATGAAAATCCATTTAAGCTTATGAGATTTAAATCTAGTGGTTAAAACTTGTATACCAGATAATGAACAGATTATTACAACCTTAATAAGCATAAAACTATAAGCAAATAAGCCAGAAACAATAAGCTACTATGTATGCTAATTTTTTTATTTTTTATTAATTTTTAAGACAAATTATGAAAAACTAAGATGTATGCTATAAAAGCTAAAAACAAATAGTCAAACAAGATTAATAAGCATAATGAAACAAAGTTAAGCACAAATAAGCTAGAGTTAAGCAGAAAATAAGCAAATGCAAAATTAAACTAAGATACTTGAATTTTAAATAAGAAAACCTTATAGACAGGGGGGGGGTGGGGGGAGGGGGGGGTGGGGGAGGAGGAGGGGGGGGGGCTCGGGGGGGGGGGGGGGGGGAGGTAGGGGGGGGGGGGGGGGGGGGGGGGGGGGGGGGGGGGTGGAGTGCAGAGGCGGGGGGGGGGGTGAGGGGGGGGGGGGGGGGGGGCAGCCGGTGGGGGGGGAGGGCTGTGGTGGGAAGGGGGACAGGATACGAGGTGGGGAAGGTGGGGGGGCGGGGGGGGGGGGGAGATGGGGGTGGGTGGGGGAGGAGCTATTTTCTCTACACCTTACGCTCTAGCTTATCAAATGATAAGCTAGTAAAGTCCTTATGAACTCATCCATGGCTAGTTCATCATCCAAAATCTTAAAATCCAATTAGGACAAAGTAATTAACGATTTTATAGCTTAAGTAGATTAAATGCTTATTATGAGCTTAATTTGAGCTTAGAGACTCAAAGAGCTTAAGATGAGCTTGTTAGGAGCTTTTGAAACAGTGACTGGCAACATTTGAAGTTTACAAGAGCTTATGATAGATTGAATAAAAGAACACTAAATTTCATTAACTTGAAAATTGATTACAATCTTTTGAAAATGAATTACAATAACTGAATTTGAAAATTACAAAAGCTAAAGTTTAAAAGCTAAAAAAAATACAAAAGCTAAATTTTGAAAGCTAAAAAAACTAGATATTCCCGTGTGTGAATGTGAGAGGCTTTATAAGCCTTTCAGAGAAGCTTTTAGGTCATGGAGTTTGTTAGACGCTCCCATAAATCCCTGCCCTTGAATCTTGCCAATCATTGGATCTTTATCTTAAGCCGTTGGATCACTTTGTGAGCACAACGGATTAGCCACGTGGCAATAATTCCGTGTGTCAGAGCCATTGTGCGTCTATTTTCAAGTCGCTTTTAGTGCAAAAATACTGAGTCCCGTTGGGGTTTTCTTCATTGTCGCGTGTCCTTCCTTTTGGGAATTGGCCAATGAGAGCATCATGTGACGTTTAACTCTGCCAATGTGTCCTTTATCACTTGAATTTCATGGCCACGTCCTCAATTTGATTTTACCCTTTGTTTTGAGCTCGAGGTTAAACGAAGGAGACGATGAATAGTGGTAACTTCTTTTCCCGCATGAAAACTTGTACAAAAGGGTGTTTGACTTTTCTTTTAACCCGGGTTTTCTTTTAACTTCGGGCTTATATAAAGGGTTTGGGCCAAGAGTGTGTTTTGGGCTCGGGCTTGGGATAACAGGTTTTGTGATATTGGTTTATATAAAGAAGGTAACGGGTGTAAACTCTTTATATATTAAAGAGTAAACACCGTTAGGGTTTAGTGGACATTTTTGCAATCTGGTTTTCTTTGAAGGTACTGTTTTTGGGGCCTTTAGGATTTGGTCATTTAGTGAGTTGACCTTTTGGTTCACCAAGGGTTGACTTTATTGACCCTTTGAATAGCATTCTCCCCTCTCCCGGCTCTTGTATTCTCTTTCCTTTCCCGTGTCCGTGTTTGTCCGGTTTTGACCGTTTGTTCTTAAGATATTTTGCATTATACGTACCTACACAATCACAAAGACAAAACAAGCAATATACAAACATTTTAAGCACAATTTTTTCTTTTTAGGGCCTATTTTGATATAAAAAGGATATGTGTTTTCACACATATCAAAATTCCCCAAACTAAGCGATTGTGTGTCCTCACGCAATATTATATGCTCCATAACCAAATACCTCAAAACTTCCCCAAACTAAATCTTTGAAAAGTAGCAAAGATTTTTGTGGAGAGAGTTAAGAAATCACAAGTTATAAAACACCCTATTTTCCCATTTTTATAAAACTTTTTCATTTTTTTTAATAACTAAGGATATTTTGACTTTCATTATTTTCATAACCATTAGGGATCATAGAACAAGATGCATTTCGATCCGAGAATGCCCCAAAAAGGATAAATTCATCGTCCCCCGCCCTAGCTTTTCACTTATCCAAACTCAAGCTAAAACAAAATACACAAGATAAATATATCAGAAAAGATGCTAACACTACTCATATTTGCAACTTGTGAACTTTTTACTCCCGACATTTATGAATGTGCTATTTTGAATTTCAACCATGGATCAACGTTTTGCAACATACTATGCTTTACGTTCCACCCAAGAATAATGAGTTTGAAGGCGAGATCATCCCATGTAGCGACTTCGTCTTGCAACATCCCAAACCTTTGCGGCTAAGTGACCAGGTTTTGACACACCACAGTAGACTCAGTATCGGGACTACAAACGGACCTTATTTCAAAAACTCTCATTTCCTAAATATTCATAGCTTATAAAATAGAATAGTCAAAGTTCAAAGGCATACCGTATATACATAGCTTATAAAATAGAATAGTCAAAGTTCAAAAGCATATTTGAATTTAACAAAAAGAAATCAATTTATTAACTTAAACTTAATATTAAACATTTATGCAATTGTAACCCTCGACCTTTTAGAAGGCTGCAACATCGGTTGTGAGCCGGCAAGATGCAGCAAACTTTTATCAGTCTCGGATTTTTATTTTTACTATAGGCTTTCTTTAGAAGACTACCACATCAGTTGTGAGCCGGCAAGAGGTAGTAAACTTTTATCAGCCCATAGTTTATGTTTATTATTATTATTATTATCATCATTTTTTTTATAGGGAAGACTTCTTTTGAAAAATTCAAGTAAAAGTTTGAACTAAGACTAAAATTTTTGCTATATACTATATAAAAATTGTTGATTTAAGTTTAATTTCAAAAATAGCACGTATATTAATCCGGTTAGAATCTTATGGGAGAAAAAACCACAAATTACATACATGAGCTTTTAAGATTTCCAACTAATCCTTGTTTAGCATCCTACTCATACTTAACTCTATCATTTTTTGTTCTTCGCGAATTTTCGCGAACGCTTAGCTTAAAAGTTAAGGAACAAGCTAGAGCTCAACACGCTCGATCGAGTCAAAATTTATTCTTATTCTACCCAGCAGGAAAGTCAAAATTATGACAAAACACTTATTTTATTTTTGAAAAATTTTCATATTTTTGAAAACTTTTGTGAGAAAACGGGGTACGTGAGAACAATGGGCAAAAGAATGCAAGATTATATCGAAGATATACTACCCCATACTAAAATCAAACATTGTCCTCAATGTTTCCTAGCCTAAGACTTAAAAACCCCATACTATAACTCAAAAAGTCTAATGCATAACTCAAGCCTGAAGAAAGTATCACAAAAATCTTAAGCCGTTTATAAAGTGTGCTAAAAGATAAATGTTAGACGATAATAATCTTTAGGATATCGGATTTCCCAAAACTAATGGCAAGCAAAGGCTAGGAAGCTCGAGTGGACTGGGATAAAACACCGAACACGAGAGTCTTCAAAAAATTTGGGTCAATCCTGCAAACAATCACAAGTACAAACACAACAAGAATCATAAGAGTACAAGCCTCCTTACAACACATTAGAAGATAGAAAGAAAATAGAAAATGGATAATCATAGGGTGCCTCCCACGAAGCGCTTTGTTTTTGGTAACCGAGTCACATAGCTTGACTCGATCCCTGAATTCATTCGTCTTTTTTTTTTCATTGTCTTAGGGAAAGTTGGAGATACGAGACAACCATTGTTGGTGTGTCCCCTCCGAAGTAGTGCTTGAGTCGGTGGCAGTTTACTTTGAAGTTTGATCCGTCGGTATGAGATAATTTTGCAGTGCCATATGGAAAAATTTCGGTTATAGTGAAAGGGCTGGACCATCGGGTTTTAAGCTTTCACCTTGACGAATATCTTTAGACGAGAGTGAAAAGCAAGACTTTGATCCAATATCTGAAAATGCGGTTTTTGATCTTTGAGTCGTGAAGCTTCTTCGTCCTCTCCTTATAAATTAAAGAATTCTCGTATGCTTGATCACGAAGCTGATTAGTTCATTAAGTTTAAGCTTACGGTGATCGCCGCGGTTTTAGATCAATATTAGGCATGTTAATACCCAATACGGCTCTCATGCTCTATTCGATAGTAGATGACATGACTTTTCTACACGTGCTTGTAAGGGGTGCAAACAATTGGTGTCTTATAAGCGGGGTACGGAAAAAAAATATTTACCATAGACGCGTCATCAAGCATAATCAGGACCATGAGGCGACAGATTGTCTCCAACTGGTGCTTTCTTAAAATTCGTTTTTAACCATGATTTGGACCCTAGACTTGATCCACTTGTTGAGGGTGTACCGAGTAAGCTAGTAGCAAGACGATGAGTTGACCCCATACCTTAGACGATTACTTTAGCCAAAATTTTCATTACAGAACTGGGTCCCTAACGATTGAGATTTTAATAGCTCTCGGTCTTTCCGAATCGGGCAAAAAGATATTTCAAAAACTTAACTACAACTCTAGCATCGTTAGTGGGGAGCGTCTTGGCTTCAACCCATTTGGATAGGTAATCGACTGCTACGAGTATGTACTTATTTCCACTAGATGACAGAAATAAGGTCCAAGGAAGGTCTATGCACCAGAATTCAAAGATTTCACCCACACTTGGATGGAATTTTGTGGCATCTCATCACGTTGTGAAATTTTTCCTTGACGTGGCATGAGTCACAATTTTTGACTAACTCATGGGCATCTTTGTAGATTGTGGGCCAATAAAATCCTGAGTCAAAAACCTTTTTGGCGGTGTAGTTGGCACGTAAATGTCCCTCGGTTGGTGTCTACTATAGGTCAAGGCTTTGAGGATGTCGCAGTCTGCTTGGGCCTTGAAACACATCGCCGGATCACTTGATCCGCACAAGTTTTGAATAGAAAAGGGTCGTCCTAAAAATTGTGTTTGATATCTTTGAAAAATACGTTTTTCTGTTGAGTTGACATTCCTTTGACAATGAAATTCCACGCGTGGTAATTTGCATAGTCGACAAACCACGGGGTACTTAGGTCACCACGAGAAATCACCATATTAAGTGTCTCGAGAGGAAAAATTTTCGTTTATTTCCTTTGGATCGAGGAACATTTTCATACGGGTTTTCTAATCGGGAAAGATTGAATCGGCTGCGTAGTTCTCGGCTCCCTTCGTATCAATTACATTTAAAATCAAAATTACTGAAGAAGGAGAACCCATAATAGCAATCTTGCCTTGGATCTTTCTTAGCAAATAGGTACCTTAAGGGCGAATGTGTCCGTTTATACACTATGCTTTTATTCATGATAAGGTACGACCGGAATTTCTCGAATGCGTACACCACAGCTAACATTTCCTTTTCCATTGTGGTGTAGTTCGATTCCGCCTCGGTCATTGTTTTGCTTGCATAATGTATAGGCCTAAAGTGTTTCTCAATTCGTTGCCCCAGAACCGCACCTATGGCATAGTCGCTTGCATCGCACATAAGCTCAAAGGGCTGGTCCAGTCAGGGGCAATCAGAATTGGAGCTTCGGTTAATTTCTTCTTTAAGGTCTGAAAAGCTTGAATGCATTCCTCGGAGAAAATGAAAGGAGTGTTTTTCTCAAGGAGATGGGTCATGGGTCGAGAAATTTTTGAAAAGTCCTTGATGAATCTATGGTAGAAACCTGCATGTCCGAGAAAACTCCTAATACCCTTGACAGTAGTTGGGTGAGGTAACTTAGCAATGACGTCTATTTTGGCTTTGTCGACTTTTTCCATTTTTGAAATTTTTATGTCTCCAAGTACGATGCCTTCTTTCACCATAAAATGGCTTTTTCCAATTTAGAGCCAAATTAGTGTCTTTCACACCATTTAAGGATCTTTTCTAAAATTGGAATCGGCCACGTTGGAAAGAATTTCAAAAAATGAAAGTAATCCATGAAAAAACTTCCTTCAATCTTTCAATCATATCATGGAAGATAGCCATCATTACCACCGCTGGCAACGTGCCTCGGTGCATTGCATTAAGCCGAAAGCATGCGGCGGTAAAGCATATGTTCCGTCCTCCTTCCATCATGGCAGTGTGAATGTTGGTCTTTTCCTGATCTTCGAAATCGATTGGTATTTGGAAAGTAACCTTGATAAAACTTTATCGGAGGAAACAATTGTATTCATTTCCTGCGAGTCTCTCAAGCATTTATATCCATAAACGGCAAAAGGGAGTGGTCTTTCCGGTGTGGATTTCGTTTCAATTTACGGTAATCAATACTATCTCTCCATCCTGTACAAGTCTAGTTTGGTACTAACTCATTTATCATTGGTCACTTACGGTCATCCTTCCTTTCTTTGGCAAACAGTGCACTAGGCCTCACCCAAGGGACTATCCGAGATTGGGTAGATCAATCCCAGATAAGAAGTTTTTCAACCTTTTTTAATGAAATCATGGATCTTTGGATTAACCCCTCTCTGATGTTGGACCGTGTTTCGTTAGCCATAGTCCTTTTTCCATTTAGAATTTTATGAGAACAAATTCCGGGTTAATACCCCTTTATGTCGCGAGAGTTTCCAAGCATGCTTGCTTTCGGGACTTTAGATCAGTTTTTGAGAGCGGTCTTTTCATGATACTCAATCTTTGCAATTATGACTGGCACTTGTTGTTGTCTTCCAAAAATGCATATTCGAGATGAGGCGGTAAGTACTTAAGTTTCGACTCGGGAGGTTCATCAATTGAAGATTTGGCAGTTTTAGCTTCACACAGTTTAAGTTCCTTTCTAATTTCTGACAAATAATTTCCTTGGTTCGGAGGAGGTGAAGGATCACTGTTAAAGAGTGCTTCGAGAATAAAAATGTCCCCCTCTGGGTCATAATAAGATTCATCAACTTTCGGTAAAGTTGGATCGTCGACTAGAGCAAGAAAGGCATCAGCTTCTTCTAGAAGTAGAAAATCACTATCCCTGAAAGGAGTGAGAGTCGAAGAAGAATTTGAAACTATCGGGTCATATCCGGGAGTGGGATTGCTACTCGCAATCACGTTGGAAAATCTAGAACTTCTGAGAATACTCCTCACCAAAGCTAATTCAACACGTCGATTCGGTTCGCCGTCATATCTTAATAATTAATTCGAGTATCCTCAGAAACGTTGATCAGATTGTAAAGTAATGGCCTCATTGTCTACTTGAAGGGTTATTCACTTCGTACACGTCTTGCAATTCAGACTTGGTCTTAAGCGCAAATACCTCCTGGAGAATTAGAGTGTACCGAGGGTTCTGGTTCAAAATTCTACGACACGAAGTTGGCTGGAAACTAGAATACACCAACTTTAACGTTGACATCTTTAGCAATACCGATTGGTCGGGAGATCGAACGGTCAGCTAGTTCTAGTGTCATGCACGTCGGAGTCAGGTTTGGAAGGTTGCGCTTTTTCCACACGGAAAATGGCATGGGTTTTATGCTTCACGCCAAGATCGGCCAAGGCTAAGGCATTCATCCATTATGGGAAATTTACATGGACATTAAGAATCTGTCGGAGGTCACCAAGTTTTCGTGGGTAAGGTAGTAACTTGTTAAGTATGGGGTACCGCGAGCAATGTTCGTTCAAAGGGGTTTATAGCCATTATCATTAGTTTTTCTTTTTATTTTGATTAAGGCTTTTAAGAGATGAAGCAAATTTGGCATTCGAGTTTTAAAGCATCACTCGAAGATAATTTCGAACTCTTTATCTTTAAAGATTTCGTAGAATTTCTTTTTTTGTTCGTTAGCATTTTCACGGCGCTTCTGTCATTTTGCCTTGAAGGATAGATATCG
This sequence comes from Tanacetum coccineum, assembly GCA_026074375.1. Lineage (NCBI taxonomy): Eukaryota > Viridiplantae > Streptophyta > Magnoliopsida > Asterales > Asteraceae > Tanacetum > Tanacetum coccineum. Next base: position 26,745 of record BQNB010038635.1, on the reverse strand, counting down.
ACGGTTCGGGTTAGGCATCGGTGCACTAACGGGAGCAACAACTGGCTTGGAAACTGGATTTTGGTTTTCAACTGGGACAACCGGAGGTTGGACGTCTTCGGTAATTCCGTTATTAGTAGGAAAAAATCGTTGTCCTTTGTCACCTCGGTTTTACGTTCTACTACTTTAGGAGAAGAAGTAGTAGGAATCGTAGGTCCTTGATAAGCAACCAACCGTTCGGGTAGTATATACCCTTTAAAGTCTTCCTTCGGTGCAACGGTGTTACTTGGGAAGAGAACCTGAACTCGAAGTTGAAGCCGGGGGGTATTGATTTTACAAACCTTAGAACGCATCTCTATTAAATTTGTCGTTCATGTTTCTGTAAACCTTGGCCTTGACTTTGCATATTCCTTAATACTGCATCATTAGCCTTGACATAATTCTCAAAATCGGTTTTTGAAACACCTTGCATTTGCGGAGCAGGAGCTTGATAAGGGTGAGCTTGGTAAACCGGTGGTTGACTAGTCGGAGGTTGATAAACTTGTCCTTGGTTGAAGTTATTTCCACGGTTTTGATTGAACTAGTTCCTCTTTTTTTGGTTTTGAAAATAGTTCCCTTGATTTGATTGAAACGGTTTTGATTGTTTTGAATCGGAGGAACTAGTAGGTCGGATTTGCTTTGCCTCAACAATGGAGGTCTAGAATTGGTATTTATTGATTGATATTAGCTGTCAGCTGTTGTGTGAAACGTTACTCTTGAATGTTGTCTCGATAAACATTGCCATCGGTGGCTTGGACAATTTTTATAAGATTGAGGACCTCCACAAGTTACACAACTCTGCTCGACCGCTTTTACGGGCACGGGAGCTTGGCTTTTGGCTTGTCGATAAGCAGAGACTTCATCTTATTTCTTAAGTTCAGTAAAATTCGGTCTGTAAGAGCGAAGCAACTTCGGGTGAAAATTCCGGGGGTTAGATGAATTCGAACTCACTTTGGCACGACTAGTGCCTTGTTTTGTGAATTACGAACTTGGATTTACTATTGATAATTTTCATGGCATTCAGAGGCTTTTATCCAAAAAGTTTCCACCCGCAGCGGAATTCAACGAATCTTGATCATTAGCATTCAAAGCATTGTAAAACGTATCTAGTTGATGTAGTTCTGAAAATCCGTGATGTGGGCATGCTCGAAGAAGATCATTAAATCGATCCCAAGCCTCGTAAAACGACTCGTCAAATCTTTGTTGAAATCTCGTGATTTCGTTTCGAAGATTTGTCGTTTTTGTATCGGTTTGAAGGAGGGAAATAACTTGATAATGAATTTTGAAACAAGTCATCCATAGGTCAAAATTGATCGAGTAGTTAATCTGGCTAAACCAAATACGGGCTGAACCTTCGAGAGGAAAATTGGAAAAATCATAAGTGAAATTGACTTGTCGCTCGGGACGTCCGGGAATCTCATCGTTGAGGTGATCTTGTTGAAATAACGGATGTGAGCATGTGGATCCTCTTTATCATGTCCGAAAAACTGCTTGTTTTGAACAAGATTGATCAAACCATGCTTTAACTCAAAATTAGTGTTGATTTCGGGAATTACGATTGCATCCTCGTACCCCTCGGTGGGTGCTTGGAGCAATTCCGCCATAGTCCGGTTATCGGCCATCGGAACTAGGGGAGGATTATCAAAAGGTTCTTCTAAATTAAATGGTTCTACAACAGCCGGTGGGGCTTGTTGTTGACGGTTACAGTTGCGGGTTTGAGAACGAGTGCGCATGCACAAAATAGAAAAAGAAAATTTAAACTAATTTTTTTTAACAATCTATTTTAACGGATAACGAGAAGACAACTTAAACCAAATAATCAAACTTACTTCACGGTAGCTCTTAAAATTTTTACTTTTTAAGGTGAGCCGTATTTCGTAAATGACACAAATGACAAGTTTTTAAATCTTTGATTCGAGTTGGGAACTTACTAATGGATAATACCTCAATTGAAGGTATTATTTGTTGGTGTTCTTTTACCAACTTTGTTTATTTTTTATTTTTTATTTATTCTTTTTATGGACAATTTTTATATTTTTGATTTTTGTTTTTTTTATATGATAATTATACTAATAAAAGAAAAGAAAAATATTTTTTACTTTTTATATTTTTATTATTTTTTTTATTTTATAAAAGTGTAACTTTCGAAAACGAAAGGTTCTTCAAAACACGATCAACAAACTTCAAACGAGAGAATCTTAATCACAAGTCCTCGGCTACGACGCCAAAAATTGATTGCAGCAATCTTATACACGTATTAAGATAAAATATAATATGATGGAAAATTACCAAATTACCCTTGAGGACAAAGGTAAAAAGGAAAATCTTCACAAATATATATAATATAATACGTATATTAACCGGAAAGTATGATTCCCGGGTCGTTATTCCCCAACGATTTGTGAAATTGAAACCACGTTTGTTGTTCGGACAATGATTTGAATTGGAAATAAAAATTGATTTGATTATCTACTTCTACAAATTAAAATAAGCAAATGATAACAACTAAGCACGAAAACAAATACGGGAAATTAAACTTTAACTAAAAACGCAAAACGGGAACCTTAAATTGCAATTAAAAACCCTAAATTTCTAAAATTAAACCTAAAATGAATTTTTCTTTTTAACAGACTCTAATTGACTAAAAAGTAAGTTTAAAGAAAACTAGAACAAAAACGGAATTGAAATGAGCTTTAAAACACGAAAAATGTAAACGGGAACGAATCCCGTTCTTTAAAAAATGAAATTTTGTAAATTAAACCCTACGAAGGTAAAACTAATTTTCCTAGAAACTTTACGATAAAAGAAAATTTTCTAAAAAAGAGTTATATTTTTTTGATTATTTTTCTAATATTTTTTTTTTATGAATTATAATTTTTAAAGTTTTTAATAACAAATAAATGGTTTTTTTAATAATACTAACTAATTTATAAAATTTCTTTCTAAAAAAATATGTGAAAATAGATTAAACTATAAAACCTAGGAAAATATATGTTGTTTACACTGAGCTTATCAGATATAAGCTGATTAATAAGCTTAAAACTGTTATAAGCAAAAAGGGAGAAACGTGGATACAGTATTAAACTTTGCGGAAGTTTATAATGAAATGCCCTGGGTTCGTTGGTAATTAGTGAGTGTGTGTTGTGTTGTTATAAAAGGGTAGAGGGTGTTGAGGTCGGGGGTTAGTGTCTTGCTCACCTCGATTTCCACTTTCCCTTTATATTATTTTTGAAAAAATTATAAACAGCATAACGATGTAAATAAGCTAAAATTAGCACTTTTAATAAGAAATTTTTAATGAATAAGCCTCTTAAATCAAGTTGTTAAAACAGCTTAAAACTTGACAGTTATTATTTAGCTTAATTTTAGAGTTTTCCTTAATCTATTAAGCTAGAAGGAATATAAGTTGATAAAGTTAAGACTGAATAAGCTATAATATGCTAAACCTAAGCTAATGAGCTAAACAGAACTAAAAATAAGCAAGCAATAAGCTAGAAGACTAAATAAGCTCTTTTATTAAAACTAATAGACATAACAGTTCCCTAGACAGACATTTGAGCTTATAAAAATAAGTCTTATAAGTGAATCTTAGGCCAGAAAGTTTTTTACTCTACTTTAAGAATATAGCTATTTAGTTTTAGATTGGCATTACCACTACTTACTTTTTTGGTAAATTCAGATTAAGCAAATTGGAAAAAGCACTATAAAAAAGTACTTTTAGTCTTATGTAGGGGTGGGGTTTAGTCGTTTGTTGGTTCTTTGTGTATCGCATCCCTCTTTTTGCTGTTTTCACGTTTTTTACTGGTGTTTCGTTGTTATCATGTTAGTCATCTGGCTGTCTGGTTTTTTTTTTCTTTCCTTTGTTGAATTTTACGATCTACCCCATTTCGTTTTTCTTTCGAGGTACCCCCCGACGTTTTTCTATCAGCATTTAAATCGCCGAGTTGTGTGTTGTGGTGCTGTTTGTGGTTGGGTCGGGGCCCCTTGTGATGAGTTGTGAGTGCAACCCCCCCCACCCCCCCCCCCCCCCCCCCCCCCTCGTGAACGTCGGGTCGTGATTGTGTATGGGTGAACGGGTGGAGTCCCTGTGTGGCAAGGTGGGAGAAGGTTAGGGTTTTAGGGGGAGGCACTAAATATGGTCTCCAAAGAGGATACGCACTGCCACATCGTTTGGGGTGGTGCCTACCTCCACAAGAGGCTAGTTGTATGTGTGCTGGTCTGTTTGGCTGGCTGTTTTTGTGTGTGGCGATCTCTCTCCTTTTGCGGGGTTGAGGGGGATGGGCAGGTGAGTGTTTGGGCCTAGACGATCCCGGAGTGCGGTGGACCTCGGGCCTCTATTTGTTCTGGTGTGCGATGGGGACGCTCGCTGTCTCCCCCCCATATCTGTGTCGTTTGACTCGTGCCCGCTAGTTATGTATAATAAAGGTACACTCAGGTTTTTGTATCGGTCTGGCGGGGGCCACCCCCCCCCCCCCCCCCCCCCCCCCCCCCCCCCCCCCCCCCCCCCCCCCCCCCCCCCCCCGACCCGGTTCGTTGTTTTTGGCCTCCGTCTTTGTGCTGTTGGTTTAATTTTTGACAGCTCATTTGTTTTGTGTTAAGTTCTTATTCTTCTTCCTTCGTTTGATGCCAGTGACTTCTTTTCTGTTTTTTGTGAATGTTTTTTGCAGGTTTTTGGTTTTAATGAAAAAAAACTAAATTAAGCAACAAGCTGACTTAATAAGCTAAGAACTAATTTAAACTAACCTAATAAGCTAATTTAAGAACAAATTAAGCAAAAGTTTAAGAAAATAAGCTATAAAAACTGAAATAAGCACTTGACAAAATCTGAGACCCAAACAGTCCCTATAGGGATCTTTGAGGCTTTATTTTTTGATAAGCTCTTGGATCCTTGTGGGGAAATAGCTTATGCAAGCTTATACTACAACTAATAAGCTTCCAAAATCAACTTTTGAAACAAGGTTTGAAACTCAATTGCTTATTACAAAAGCACTTTGAAAACAGACCTAAGGCTCAGATCATGCTGAGTTTTATTTTGAAAATGAAAAGACAAAAGCCAATTTTAAAAGCTAAAAACATATATGTATTTAAGCTATTTAATGAAAAATAGCTAGAAACATGTAAACTATGGACCACAAACTTCTCAAAGATTGAAAATCTTATCCTAAAAACAACCTATACCCTCTGAATTATTGAATTGAAACTGCTTTTTCTGTCTGATGCAATGTGCACAATTAAAACTCAAAATCAAACCAGACAAAATGCAGGCCAAAGACATTTAATTCTATGCTTTAAAAGCAACAAAAACACAAAAATGAAAAAAAAAAAAAAAATAAAAAAATCTTAGGACAAAAATAGGCATGAGCATTTACTAAATTGATTTGAATCTAGAAATACAAATGACCCTTAACAGATTTAGACTAATATTAACCTAACTTATGAAAAACTAATTATCCTTATCCTAGCTTATGAATTTAGCACAAACAGATTAAAATAAAAGATCAAAACTAAAATCTTAAGACCAAATGGTCTCAAGCAGTACTAACTTATGGTTAGTACTGCTAAGCCAAACACCCCATTAATTTTATGAAAATCCATTTAAGCTTATGAGATTTAAATCTAGTGGTTAAAATTTGTATACCAGATAATGAACATACTATAACAACCTTAATAAGCATAAAACTATAAGCAAATAAGCCAGAAACAATAAGCTACTATGTATGCTAATTTTTTTTTATTTTTTATTGATTTTTAAGACAAATTATGAAAAACTAAGATCTATGCTATAAAAGCTAAAAATAGATAGTCAAACAAGATTAATAGCATATGAATCCAAAGTTAAGACAAATATGCTAGAGTTTAAGCAGAAAAATAAGCAAATGCAAAATTAAAACTAGGATACTGAATTTAAAAGAAACTTACAGAAACCTTGGCTGAACAATGGCAATAAGCATCAAGGGAGCTATTTTCTACAGCTCTAGCTTATCAAGTGATAAGCTAGTAAGTCTTATGAATTTATGGTCTAGTCATCATCCAAAGCTCAAAATCCAATAGGCCAAAGTAATTAACTGATTTTTATAGTTTATAGTAGAGTAATATGCTTATTATGAGCTCAATTTGAGCTTAGAGACTCAAAGAGCTTAAGATGAGCTTGTTAGGAGCTTTTGAAACAGTGACTGACAACATTTGAAGTTTACAAGAGCTTATGATAGATTGAATAAAAGAACACTAAATTTCATTAAGTTGAAATTGATTACAATCTTTTGAAAAATGAATTACATACTGAATTTGAAAATTACAAATGCTAAAAATATTACCTTAAGCTAAATTTTGAAAGCTAAAAAAAACTAGATATCCCCGTGTGTGAATGTGAGAGGCTTTATATAGCCTTCAGAGAAGCTTCTAGGTCCTGGAGTTTGTTAGACGCTCCCATAAAATCCCTACCCTTGAATCTTGCCAATCATTGGATCTTTATCTTAAGCTGTTGGATAACTTTGGTGAGCACACGGATTGCCAACGTGGCATTCCGTGTGTCAAAGCCATTGTGCTTCTTTTTCAAGTCTTTTAGTGCAAAATACTAGTCCTTGGTGTGTTTCCTTCATTGTACGCGTGTCCTTCCTTTTAGGAATTGGCCAATGAGAGCATCATGTGACGTTTAACTCTGCCAAGGTGTCCTTTATCACTTGAATTTCATGGCCACGTCCTCAATTTGATTTTACCCTTTGTTTTGAGCTCAAGGTTAAATGAAGGAGACGGTGAACAGTGGTAACTTCTTTTCCTGCGTGAAAACTTGTACAAAAGGGTTTGACTTTTTTTTTACCTGGGTTTTATTTTAACTTCGGGTTTATATAAAAGGTTTGTGCCAAGAGTGTGTTTTGGGCTCGGGCTTTAGGATAACAGGTTTTGGATTTGGTTTATATAAGAGTTAACGGGTGTTAACTCTTTATATATTAAAGAGTTAACACTGTTAGGGCTTAGGGACTATTTTTGCAATTTTGGTTTCTTTGAGGGACTGTTTTGGTATTTTGGGTTTTGTCATTTAGTGAGTTGACTTTGTTTGCCAAAGGTTACTTTCTTTTGACCTTTATTGCATCTCCCAGCTATTGTATTTCTATTTTACGTTCCCGTGTCACGTGTTTTGTCGGTTGTTGATCGTTTTCTTGAGAGATTTTTTGCAATTATACGTTAACTACACATCACAAAGACAAATCAAGCAATATATAACCTTTTAAGCATAATTTTGTCTTTTTAGGGCCTATTTTTATATAAAAAGGATATGTGTTTTCACACATATCAAGAATCATCATGGATTTTATCAGAAATATTCCAAGGTCCAAGAGTAAGTGATATGATGTTGATTTGGGTGATGGGTCGAAACTGACAAGTAGCTCATTTTCTAGCTTAATATAAGAGTTTTTAAAGGATGTGAAGTTGGCAAAGAATTTTATATTGATGAGATAATAGCAAGGAATGGAATTCTGGTGATGATCAACTCAGATTTAGATGGATGATTTACTTCGTAGTTTTGGCAGACGCTACAGAAAGTGTTAGTGACGCGATTAGATTTGAGTACTGCTTATCATCCTAAAGCGGATGGACAAAGTGAACGTTATATGATTTAGATTTAGAGGAATAATGGGCATGTGTTATCGATTTGAGTGGGTAGTTATCAAGTAAGCATTCGGGTGTGATTCCGTTTGAAGCCATTTGTACGGTAGGAAGTGTGTGTCGCCTGTTTTATGGGTGAGAATGGAGAAGTAGTCTGATTGGACCTGAATTGGTTCATAGAATATGGAATGAAAAAGTTGTATTGACTAAAGGAGAAGCTCAAAGCCGCAAGAGATCATCAAAAGTGCTATGCTGACAAATGACCGCAAACCAGTGGAAATTCAAAGCTAGGAGATTCGATAGTGATGTTGAATAGTATCACCATTGGAAGTGTATTCGTTTTAGGAAGTAGGGAAAGTTAGCACTGAGATACGTCTAGGACCATTTGGATGGTTTCTTAAAGGATAGGTCACTGTAGGCCTTATCGATTAGGTTGCCTGAGGAATTATGTAAGTGGAATAGTACATGATTACGTTTCATGTGTCAACTTGAAGAAATATTTAGCTGATGCTTAGTTTGCATGTGCCATTAGATTGTATAAAGATTAACAAAACTCTTCGTTCTTGTTGAGGAACCTGTAGAGGATAATGGAGCGTGAAGTTTTAAAAGTTTTAAAGCGTAGTAAGTTAGCGTTAGTAAAGGTTCGTTAGTGGATTCTAGCGTGGTCCTGAGTTTACTTGGGAACGTCGAGGATTATATGAAGTTAAGTATCCCTCAATTGGTTTTATTTGTCGTTCGAGCTTGGTAAATTGTATTAGATCTCGGGACGAGATTACTAAAGCGAGGGGATACTGTGCAAACCTGATTTGAGCGGTTAGGCAAACCGTTAGTATTGACTTATGTGGCTGGGATATTCCTTGCTCCCTTTTGTTACTTTCTCTTGGGGCGGGCGCGGCCCTATTATCTCTTATCTTTGTTCTCTCCTTGCATTCTGTGATTTTGCTCTGTGTTCCCAACGTTGTCTCTTGCATGTCTGTGTTCTCTGTGTCTGCCTTGCGTATACCATGTCCTTGTTACTCACATCTTTTTGTAGTTTATCTGCCTGTTCTGGGTCTCTTTTCCACTTGTGATGTTCCTGTTTTTCTGCGCTCTGGCCTTTGTTTTTGAGCCCTTTGTGTGCCCTCTGTTTTATTGCTGTTACTGTTTTGTACTTCTTCTGTTCTTTCATTCGTTTCCTCTTTTTTTGTTGCTCCTTCATTTGGTTTAATTCCCTTAATTACTGGTAGAGAGGGGTGCTGCTGTTTCTTTGCTTGTCATTTTGCTATAATGGCCCTTTGACTGCTTTCTCCATGAACTCTTTTGATTCCTGTTGCTGTGCCTTGTTTTTTTGTGTACCCTTTTTTGTGTCTTTTCTTGTTTGTCTTACCATTTTGTTGCTATATATAGTGTATGTGATTTTGTGTTGTTTATATGAGTTTATGTGGGTTATGTGAGGTATTAGTAATCAATCTATTGAGTGTGATCATCTCAGTGAGATTGGAATGGCGGTGAAGTTGGTTAAGTTCATTTCGTTCACTTTTGAGTGACAAGGAAATGATTATTGAGATTTGAGCGTTTCTGTGTTAAATGTGTAAGTATTTTTACGTATATGTATTTTTGTGTTAGTAGTCTAAGATAGGTTTAGATTTTAAGTAGTAAGTTAAGAAAAATGTAAAATTTCTATTTTAGGAAAGTTAGGTTGAAAATGAAAAGTTAAAAGTTATTTTTAAAAGTCTAGTGAATTGCGTTTAAGCAAAAAGGTATAGTCAAATTAGTTAAGGTTTTTATAAAATTTTAAGGAAATACAAGTAATGAAATAATTAATAAAAAAAAGAAAAAATAAAAGAAAAGGGCCATATTCGGCCAGATTTAAGAAAAAAAAGGGAAAAAGAGTTTTATTTGGAATCAAATTGTAATTAGTATTTATCTAGGACTTAATAGTGTAGGCTATAAATACAAAACTAATCCCTAAACCCCCTATTGTGACCGGCCGATCCAAGAGAAGAAAAAAAAGAAGAAAAATTTTAGGGTTCTTGGTTAAGGTATCTTCTAATCCTTGTTTAGTTCTAGTTATTTAATTTTCAATTCTAATAATCTAAACATGATGGATTAGGGTTTTAAATTAGGTTTATAAATTAGGGTTCTTAAGTTTCTGAAAGATTATGATGTTATAATAATTGTTTGATCATTAGTTTAATTGGTTGCAAGATTTGATCGTGTATTTAGGTCTAGATCGCCCGAAGTAGTTGTTTAATTCACTGCAGAATTTTGGTCAGTCTTATAAAGGTCATAACTCAATCATAAAAGATCAAATAAATAATTTACAACATACTGGAGATAATCTCAGAGAGTCTACTTTCCATAAAAGTTGGCCTCGTGAGTTTTTATGGTCGGGAAGTGGGTCAAAAGGTCGTTACAAAATCAGTGTGTAAAACAGTGACGAACTTCAGTTTTGGTTTTGATTTTTCTAAAAATACTTCGACATCTAGTTAGAGGCTCTAAATCACGTTTTGGAAGTTATTCATTATATTTTATGTGACCCCGAAATTTTTTATAAAGCTATATGATGGTCTAAATTGGTTTATCTAACGTCATACTTTTAGAGGTCAGATCTGACGACGAATTCTGGACACTTTGGATTAATGAATTTCTAAAGGGTATTTGTAAAAGGGTAATGGCTTTGGGAGAGCTATGAGAGGTTCATAGGACATATATGTAGCATGGTGAATTTTGGTTTGAATTGTGGAAGTGTTTAAGTGGTACGTTTAGGACGCGTAAGTGAGTATAAAATTCTGCTCTAATCCAGAAAATTTAAAGTGTAGTATTGAAGTGTAAATGGTGTATATAAGAGTTGGAAAAGGTTTAAAACAAGTATAGAACTATGGTAGATAGCTTAGATATCCATCATAGTTGAGGTTACATCATATTGGGTTGAATGCCTAATTGATGGTAGCTTATTGTGTGCTTAATTGTTTAGATTGTCCGTGAAGTGTTTGTGAAGATTTTGTTGGAATCTTTTGGGAAGCTAAGCATCAGGTGAGTTTCATAGCCCCTTTTTCTTATGTTTTCTTGGGGTGAAAATGATGCTATGAGTTTAAATGTTTTAGTTGCTGTGATTATGTGTTTGTATGTTATGTGGTATGCTCCATGGCTTTGTGATCAATTGGAGTCGTTTATGTGGTATGCTCCATGGCTTGGTGATCAATTGGAGTTATTATTATTATTGTTGTTGTTGTGAAGTATGTTAGTTCGGTTGAGAGTGGTGCTTACCACAAACAAATCCAACTGAAGGGTTGAAATAATACCTACTGACTTTGTGTTCCGATCGGAGGGTAGTGAGCTACCCATGACCCTATTGTGAGTATGGAATGATAGACCAGTGGACTGTGGTGTCATGTGTGTTGTTTTGGATTGTTTTACTAATCGCAGCAATTGTTTTGTAAGATTTTGTTATGTGTGTCTTAAACCTATGACTCTCACCAACCATTGTGTTGACGTTTTTAAGCATCATTTTCAGGTGAGGTTCATGAGGATATTAAAGCTAAGAGAAGTGGCTAGAAGAGACCGTAGGATGCTTGGAGTTTATTTATGCTTTCTGTTTTGAATAATTGCGTTTGCATGAATTGTTTGGATTATGTTTTGCATGTCATTTATTGACGAGACCTCTTTCTCATTAATAAAGACACCATTAGGTTTTGGGTATTGTTATGACACTTTGTGTCTTTGCTTTACTTTAGTATTCATTTTAGTATTCTCTATATAGACACCATGTGTTGTGATGATATCCATTCTTGTTTACGCCTCGCGTTTCCGCCTTGGCGGGGTGTGACAAAATCCACAACAGGAGGTTGTCAATTTTTTGGCAGGAGACTTATTTCATGGCAGTGCAAGAAGCAGACTATTGTGGCTACTTCTACTACAGAGGCAGAGTATGTTGCTGCTGCCAACTGCTGTGGGCAAGTATTGTGGATTCAAAATCAAAATCTTGAGGGCATTGAGATATTGACTACAGAAATGCATGTAATTTGTTGAATTACACTTTTGACTGATGTCTATACGTCATTTGATTTGATCTTAAAAGGTCTGCTAGCATAAGAGTTCTCATAGCGTAACCATGAAATCTCTGAAGGGCTGTTTGGACCATGGATACACAAGAGTGGTAGCAGAAAAGCCTTCTGAGTTCATTATGCATATGGGAAAAACAGATGCCTCTACTAAGACAAAGTTGTGTTGGTTTGTTATCATCACTTAAGTAGGCCACGTACTGTGTTTAGTTAATGCTGCCTCTGTCGCGCGAAAAGAGCCACCGAACTCTGTTGCACGTTTTTAAGTCATTAAAGGACCTAGGACAACGTACTTTTTTTAAAAGTATCCGCAAGTAGTACCTTTCACCTTCACATGGATGTGCAACAACTATACGGCCAACTGAATCACCTATTTTTCTTTATTTCTAGTACTTTTTGTCTTGTTTCCACACAAAATAATCTAGAAACTAAGTTGTTGGCCATAATTTCATTAGCCCTATGCATCAGTGCCATAGATTTAATAAGCAGTAATTTATGCCTAAGTATTGAATTGTACGCCCGCTGATTGTTAGTACACCCCCAAAAATCGGGTCGCGCGGAAAGGTAACAATGGGGTGTACGTCAAAGTACAAAAGTATTAGTATAGAAAATAACGACCTTCATATGGACGATTTAAAAATGTAAGATTCATTCAATGTTCTCATTACAAAAGATTCAGAGTTTTCACGTAAGGTCCAATGTTTTGTAAAAAGACATTAAGATTTTAAAAGACAAAAGTTTCATTGAATTTTTAGAAATCAGAATCCTCTATAAATATATCGTCCCGGCTCCCATCCAAGCGCATATGCTAGCACGTGAGATTAAAACATGCTTGAAAACGTCAACTAAAACATGTTGGAGAATTCATAGGTGTATCAGGGATAAATAGCGTCGGACCAGCAAGATTCGAGTAATAGTAGACTATGAAAAACATTCAATAGTCTCCAACCATTGTAGTGTATTGCCTAAGATCATGGAACCGAACCTTGAATGTATCTAAAACAGTAATCCCAACCTAATAACTTAGAGGTTTGCTGCCCCAACACGGATACAGATGGTTACAAAAACATCCTGCGAATTTCTCAATACAGATGCTGCCAAACATCCTAGTGAAATTTTCTTATGAATGTTAAGTGCGTCAATGGTCCATCTAAGAAACACAGCTCTAGCGGGCTATGGTCAGTCTCCGATAATATTTATCCATTAACATAGCGTGAACCCAGCATGGTAATTAACGGTTTTCATGAAAAAGGGTGTCTTATGCGCAAAGTGGTAGAGTTAGGCAATAATGTAATCAGGAACATAGCATTGACAGTTTTTGAAACCTTGTGGTCCAAAGAATCGTGCATGTAAATCTCTCCTGAATTTAATAAAAACATAGTAGTAGAAAAGGGGCTTCGAACTCACCTTGAGTGAATGGTAATCCAAGACAAGTATAGTTCACATAGAAAATGCGTTACGAAGAATCGAAGGCAACCTAATCTAATATAGGTTCGTTATAAGTACTAAAACACTTTGATTATTTTATAGGGCGTAGTAGCTCATCATGTTACGCTGATCGTTTTCGGGCTTTGATCATGTAATTCAAGAGGTCGGTGTATGTGAAGCGTATGAGGAGTAGGGACACTTTATATCGTAACATCCAACACACTCGTCGATGCGCCGCACCCTCTGGAAGAGGTCCTCGATATGAAACTCCCCTAGTATTATAGTTACTTTGGATTAATACTCCACCTATAGGTCTATATGTTCAATCAACATCTATGATGGTTTTAGGTGTAATTGTGTTTGTACTAAAGTTCAAAAACGATTATAATTTCTGTTTAGTAAAAAGCTGGCATTAACTTTTGCAGTTTTTAAGCCCTGTGATTTTATGCGTTTCTTATGCCCATCTTTTCGTATTAGGGTACGAGTTATCATAATTTGACAATTTCCTATTTTGACCCTATGAGTGAACAGTAAACTTTTACTGTTCACATCAGACGTGACTATTCAGTGTCAAGTCGTAGTGTTGTCGTAAAACCCCGTAAATGTCGTATTTTATTCGTAATAGTCTCTCCATTTTTTAACGATTCTTTCGAGGACGTTTTCGTTATTGAAAGTTCTCTAATTGTTATGAGGTTTACAAAAATGTAACTTTCTGTCGTATGAATAGTTACTTTTATACAAATAGTTATAAAAGTATTTATTGTCCGTAAACTTGCGAAATTCATAACTTTTCGTTTTAATTGAGAGAATGAAAAATTCGATTCTTATGTGCATTATTGGAATCCTAAAAGATATGAATGTATTTGTTAAAAATATCAACCTGGTGTTTGGTTATAGCTTGTTGTTATAAGTAAAGTGGTGTTGTTTTTTTTTATAAACTCCGTTTTAATTAAGTTATAACTCGTTTTTAACGTAACATTTTTCGTTATTAATCCGTATTGAAGACAGTTTCTTACATTTTCGGAATCGTCGTGAAAGTTGTATTATTATTATAAAAAATAAATTAAGCATGTTTTTATTTACACTTTTGGGAAGAAAGTTTGGGTGACTTTATTAAGGTCTATTTTTAACCTTGTTTTTATATGTTACAATGCTTTTATACTTATAGCCAAAGGTACTAAGTGGTCTTTTTCTTCCTTTATGACTCTTTATTTTTGTGGTTCAAATATATGACTAAAAGCTCATAAATGAAGATTAGACATGTTATTCATTTCTATTTTTACCTTGGACATTATCAAGTGATCTTTTTAGAAACTCCTAATTTAACATTAACTCTTTTTTTAGCTTAATAAGGATTGAGAAAAATACTATGTATCGTATTTATATACCTTCAGATTATTACAAATCCATACACATGTGTATAAGCTCATAAATAAATTTCCAAGAAAACATCCTAATGTTTACAAGTTAAAACATATTCCATGGTGATTTTCAATACATAAACCTCACATACTAGCATATAATCCATATAAATAAGAAAGTTATGGGGCTTAAGATGGACTTAATGAGATGATGTGGGATGATGACACTTAAGTGCTAACCCTCTGTTTATGATCTTTAAGAACCGATATTATAACCAAGAAACCCTTGTTTTTCTTAGAAAACCCTAGCTTCCTTTTACTTGAATATTGTACTTGCAATGGTGATTCAATGGTTGAAAACACCTTTGATATCTTAGGATGATGTTGGTATAGAGTGTATTGGTTGAATAAATTTTGTATGGATTTGGCTAGGGGGGGGGGGGGTTTGAGCCGTGGGATAAGAGGGCACAAAAAGGGAAGAGTTTTTTGTTTTTTCTTGTTAGTGTAAAGTGTTATGTAGATGATAGTTCTTGCTCTGAAACTTGTATATATATAATCTTTAGTTTGTCAAAAGTGTGCATGTGTGAGGAGTCAAGGATACTATGAGAATGGTTTCAAGGGTTCTTGTGTTCTTGTCTTGAGTCAAAGTAACAAGGTATGGCTAGGTATTAATGAGCAAGTGAAGTACATTGACCAAATGGAAGAGTTTTCTTTATTATTTTCTTGTACATTATTGCAAAATTTCGGTCATACAATTATGATATATATGATATGTATTTTGTAACTTTTATGTATTGGTATTAAATTGGGTAGATTTGTTGAAGCGTATGAAAAAGTTTTGCGTGGTTCCGGGAGCGCCCTTAAAGTAATTTATCGCGAAAAGAAAATCAATTTACGGAACGAAAAAAATTAAATGAATATAAACAAGTTAATAATTATACCTTAATAATAATTACTTAACACTTGTTGATGTAAACATTTATTTGTTTAGTGTCGTTACGCTAAACGATATGATTTTTAACTTCACGATTTTAATTGCTTTAAAAATAAAAGTAACACGCGTACTGAGAAGTGTGGAAAATTAAATAATTGAGTAAAAATAGATGACGTTCGATAATTGATCTGAAAATATGGAATGTTTACAGTCTCTCCGGTTTAAAGAGCCTTGTCTTACAGGCACCTAAGTTGCTAACTGGCACTTTGAGGAAGGTACGGTAAAGTTGTTCGGAGAAAAAGATGCGGTATTTCTTCGGAAATCATAATGTTGATGAAGAGTGCTAGATAATAATAATATTTTTTTTTATTATGTGAACAGACTGCCCCAATACGGTTTCGGTAAACAAGTAATCCGATACAGTAACCCCACGGTTTACTTTCCCCCTTTTTTATACAAAATTTTCTGCTCCACTTTCTCATATACAATCATACTTAATCTTTCCTTACATTTTCTCTTTATCCAATCTCAAAGACAATATTGCACAATCATCGACGATCTTGTCGATGGCGACCCGCGATAGCATCGGCATTTATCATTTCCTACTTCCCATACGACGAAGGATTTCAGTATTTGGCCTTTATTTAGCTCATTTCTCGTACGGGTCATTATCTCTTGCTTATTGGCGTGGAATCTATGCTTGATGGTACTAGATATTATGGTTAGGGGATGGGTTGAAAGAAAACTTGTGTATGGTCTTTATGTCCTTATGTAATCGTATTTTCTAAGATAATAAAACGAATGTTGTAGCGGCAACAAAATTTATTTGTTATTTTCAGTGTATGTCTTTTGAATATTTTGTTACCCTATGCTTATTACTCGTTTGGCATTCCCTAGTTGTTTCAAAGTGGCTTTAACATTGAGCGTCAAAATTAGTGACCTTTTTTTTTTTAAGAATTTATATAGTTACGGTGCGAAGTGTATTTGTGCATATATACATTAATTTGATAGATAAATTCGAAATCATTCGGTACATCAGAAAATTGTAAGCATAAGTACAAAGACATTTAGATCAAAATGTTCAGAAAGATAATTTGAAGCGAGAAGTTTCCTAAAGGTGTAAGCTAAGCATTTGATATCATCCCTCCCAGGTTGTTAAGGTTTTGATTAGTTCTCCTTTACTAAGGCATGCATCATTCAGTGCTTTTGTTACCTTTACTTGGTTTCCTTAGTTTCGGTCTCTTTAACTACGGGCAATCACTCCTGTAGTGCCTATTGATTCCCACAACCAAAGCAGGTCACATTTTGTAGCGAATTGTGCTCTGCTACTAGGAATCCTAGTTCGACACTCTTCCTTCCTGGTGACCAAGCTTGTGGACATTTACCACTCTCGGAGGGACACGGTCCTGGTGATGATGTGCCTGCACCTAGTGCACCATGTAATGTTCCGCCAGCGTAGCCTCTGACCCTTAGCTGGTGGGGCCACATAAAACAACTTATAAAGGACTTCTTGTCTTTGGTTTTGCTACGGGTGGCATAGTTGTTCCCTTGTTTGGTCTTCCCACTTATATTTTTTATTGCTTCCCGATCCTTCATGCCTTAGCTGAACCCCTTGTTTTAATAAGTTCTCGAGCCAGTTGATTGCATCATGCAAATGTCGCAGCTTTTGAAGAAGTAACATTTTCCTTTTGATTCCCTCGGGAAAAATCCTCGAATGTCACTTTTCAATCTTTTTCTTTTCAGTTGACACCAACTCAGGACACATCGCAAAACCAGTTGTATGGAAGCGATTGTTGTATGCCTCGATGTTCATCCTCCTTCAAGAGTCAGAGTCCAAAGTTCTTGTTCCATTTTCTGGATTTTAGTTGATGGGCAGTATTCGGTAGTCATCATACCTTTTATGTTGCTCCAGGGGATCTGATTAGCATTTGCAAGTCCCAAAGTTTGAACATTTCCGTTCCACCAGGTTAAGCACCGCCCTCGAGTGCACATAGCAAACTGCACTTTGTTCATCTTCAGCACATTTGCATAATCTCAAACATTTGCTCTTATCTTTTCGAACCATCGTTTCAGTCCGACTACGCCTTCAGTCCCGTTGAAAGAGTGAGGCTTGCCGTTCATGAATGTCTTATACGAACATCCTTGCACCTCTGGTGCAACAGTTCCTCCAGTATTCGTTGATCCAGATCCACCAGTATTGTTTGAGTCAGCTTTAGTCTTTTCATATTTTTCAATGGCTTTAGCACACGCCTTTTCCACTACTCTTTCTAATAGACTTCTTTCCTTAAATTCTTCTGGGCGGCATGGATTTGGCCATACA
Source organism: Tanacetum coccineum (assembly GCA_026074375.1). NCBI lineage: Eukaryota > Viridiplantae > Streptophyta > Magnoliopsida > Asterales > Asteraceae > Tanacetum > Tanacetum coccineum. Next base: position 9,036 of record BQNB010038635.1, on the reverse strand, counting down.
AGTACCCATTCGTTAAGAATTTGTATAGGTATGCAGAGTCATGCATATGATAATAAATGGAGAAGAGGAGAATAGAAGGATGATGTTAAATAATTATGCATTAATCAGGTATATTATTGACCGATAGAAAATTGGTAATGACTATATCAAAAGTAGCCGTAAGAGATCGAATTTAAACCAAAGTATTAGTGTATATAGATAAGGTTACATATAATGCATTAATCAATCACAATGGTAAGTAAGGATCAGGGAGTTGGCGCACGGATATCGGTATAAGCGATGAAGATTCTGTATTTATAAAATGAAGCGAAAGAAATCTTTAAACTTTATGGTTATAGACTAGGTTTTGAAAATGACCCAGTTCCCTATAACCTTGGCTCTGGTACCATCTGTAACACCTCCTACAAATGGAAGGTCGCAGCGAAAAGGTAACAATGGGTGCTACGTTCAAAGTACAACAATCAGTATAGAAAATCGGACCCTTAAATGGACGTTTGAAAATAAGATTCATTCAATGTCATTACAAAAGATCAGAGGTTTTCACGTTAGGTCCCATAGTTTTGATAAAAAGACATTAAGATTTTATAAGACAAAAGTTTCATTGAATTTAAGAAATCAGAATCCCTCTAATAGATATCCGTCACGGCTCCCATCCAAGCTTATGCCTCAGCACCTGAGATTAAAACATGCTAAAACGCAAACCTAAAATTGTTGGAGGAATTTTTGTTTATCTGGAATAGCTGTGGACTCTGAAAGATTTAAGTAAATAGTAGACTATAAAACACATTCAATAGTCCTACAATTGTATTATTGCCCTAAGTCATGACTGACGAACCTTAAGTTAATAACAGTAATGTCAAACCAGTACTCGAGGTTTGTGCCCAAACTGGTTACATATGTTCAAAAACATCCTTACGTTGTTGTTGTCTCAAAATACGATGCTTGCCAAAATCCTACGAATTTTTCTTTGTTTCGAATGTTAATGGCGTCATGGTCAAACTAGAGACAACACAGCCTAGTCGGGGATGGGTCTCAGTCCCGATCGATCTATCCGATAAACACTAGACGTTATAGACCCAGAATGATAATTAAGGTTCATGATAAAAGGGGTCTTAGCGGCAGAAAGGGTACTTAGGCAAATAATGTAATGCAGATTAATAGCTCATACAAGTTTGAAAAAACACTTGTGTCCCAATAATAAATTAAGCAGGTAATCTCCTAACCGAATTTAATAAAACAAGTAGTAGAATAAGGGGCTTACGAATCACCCTCTGAGCGATGAATGGTAATCAACAAGTATGATAAGGCAACCAATGCGTTGTGCGAAGGAATCTGAAGGAACTAAATTCCTATTGGTCGTTATATTAGTACTAAACACTTTGATATTTATAGGTCGTATAGCTTCTTCATACTATCGTTCGGGCCTATCATAATTAGAGGTCGTGTAGTGAACGTCGATGAGGAGTAGGACACTAATATCGTAAATCCAACATCTCGGTAGATACGCCACCCTGAAGAGTGCCTCATTATGAAACTCCCTAGTAATATAGTACTTCGATTAATACTACCTATAGGTCTATATAGTTCAATCACCATCTAATGGTTTTGGTAAAATTACGTTTAATAAGTTAAAACGTTTATAATTTCCGTTTTAGTTAAAACTTAGCATACTTTGCGTTTTAAGCCGATTTGTAGCGTTTCTCTATTAGCCCTTCTTTTGGTATTAGGACGAGTTATCAGTAATTTGTCAGATTTTCTCATATGTTTTGACCCTCTGGTGAACAGTATACTTTTAGCTGTTCACATCGTGTGTGTGTGTGGTGTGTGTGTGTGTTCGTTATGGTTGTCTTAAATCTCCGTAAATGTCGTACTTTTATTCGATATAGCTCTCGTTTTTAATGATTCTTTCGAGGAAGTTCTCGTTATTTGAAGTTCTAGACTTTTTGTATGGGGTTTACAAAAGAATGTATTCTTTCTGTCATGAATAGTATAGCTTTTATAATAATAGTTGTTGTATTAAGTATTAATTGTCGTAAACTGCGAAATCATAACTTGTTCGTTATTAATGAAAAAATTACGGTTTGCTGTTGTATCATCTTTTGGAATCCTAAAAAATAAGTATTATTTGTTAAAAATATCAAAATTGATGTTTTGAATGTAATTTTATAAAAAGTTGTTTTTTATAAACTCGTTTTAATTAGTATAACTCGTTTTTAAGTGTAACTTTTTTCGTTATTAATCCGTTTGACAAAGTTTCTTACTTTTTGAATCGTCGTGAAATGTATTATATTATAAAACATGAAGTAAGTATGTTTTTATACTACTTTTGGGGACAGAAAGTTTGGGTGACTTTATTAGTCTATTTTTGTTAATAAACTTTTGGGTTTTTATATTTTTATACTTTATAACCTTTACCAAAAGTGTACAAGTCTTTTAACTTTCCATTATGACTATATTTTTGTTGTTTATATGATCTGACTAAAAAGGCTCATAATAAGATTAACATTAGTTACTTCAATTCATATTTTTACTTGGAATCATATCAAAGTTGTCTTTTAAAACCCTAATTTACATTTACACTTTTTAGCTTAATTTAAGATTGTAAAATGACTTATTGTAGCCATTTTATAACTTCATATTTACATCCATACAACATGTGTATAAGCTATAAAACTATATTTCCAAGAAAATTATCATGTATTTACAGTTTAACATATCCTAATGGTGATTTCATGTAACATCAACAATCACATATGCGTTATAATCATATTATATAAAAAGTTTAAGGGTTAAGATGACCTTAATGTGAGATCATGTAGGATGATGACACTTAAGTGCTAAACCCTTATTTAGACTTTAAACCCGATATTATAACCAAGAAAACCCTTGTTTTCTTCAATAAAATCCCTAGCTTCCTTTTCTTGATTATTGCTTGCAAATGGTGATTCAATGGGTGGGAAACACCTTAGAACATCTTAGGATGGATGTGTATAGAAGTGTATAGGTTGAATAAAACTTTGTATGGGTTGCTTAGAGGGGGGGGGGGGGGGGGTTTGAGCCGGGGGATAAGAGGGCACAAAAGGGCTAAAGTGTTTTGTTTGATTTTCTCTGTTTAGTGTAAAGGTTTTGTAGATTGATTAGTTCTTGCATGAAACACTTTGTATATATATAATCCTAGTGGTTAAAGTGTGCATTAGGAGTCCAAGGGAACATGAGGTAGGGGTTTTAGGGTTCTTGTTTTCTTGACTGAGTCATTAACGTACAAGGTATGGTAGGTATTAATGAGCAAGTGTGAAGTACATTGCCAAATGGGAAGAGTTTCTTATATTTCTTGTATATATTGCAAAAATTTTGGCATACATATGATATATATGATATATTTTGTAACTTTTATGTATTGGGTATAAATGTGGGTATTTGTTAAAGCGTAGAAAAATTTTGGTGGTTCCGGGAGCGCCTAAACGTAATTTATCGCGAAACGAAATCAATTTACGTAACTAATAAAAATAAAATAAACAAAGTTAATAATTATACTCAAAATAATTACTTAACACTTGCTTGATGTAAATATTTATTTGTTTGGTGTCCGTTTACGCTAAACGATAATTTTTAACTTACGCGATTTAACTATTAAAAATAAAAGTAAACGCGTACGAGAAAGAAAAATAAATAATTAGTAAAATAGATGACGTCGAAAATGACCTGAAAATACGGAATGTTACACTGATAGTCATCAGCTGGTATTGAAGGACCCGCTGAGTGCAAAGCCTCAGCGAGCAATCTCAGACGTATTCAATTCAAAGACATCGTCAAGGAAGTCGAAGATTACTTGAATACATACTCATCAGCTGGGATGGATATCAGCTGATATGTAGAAGGTATACGTTGAGGTTTTAAGGATAGACAGAGGTAGCAATACTCTGACTATCCTGTTATCCTTTAAAGAAGGACAAGCTAAACTTAAGCTTTTCTCTAAGCTAGGTTTAGGCGGGAAACTCAATAACTCATAAAGGCGGGATAAAAGGTTATTTGAGTTAAAGCTTGTACCAAGTACGAAGTTGGTAAAAGTAGTGAACAGTTGGCAGAACTGTTCACTATAGTATGGGCGGGATGTTTCCAAGAATGGACGTGCATTAAATACCCCGTACGTCCTCCACTAGATTCTTGACACGTCGCAACTACCCCCACTAAGGATGCAACCTCGTATTAGTATAAATAGAGAATGTTGTAAGGAGTAAATGCTATCGCTTTTATTGTTGTATTTATTATATGCATTTACTCCTTTGTCAAACTTACAAGGTTGTTTGCTGATCCTATCAGCTGGTCTATATAAGTTTGCTTGTAACTTGATACATCATCAAGTTTACTTGTTCAAAGGGTGATCTTACATTGTCATTTAACTTGTGCGATCCATAGCACATTGTAATACTTTAATTCTTATCAATAAAGCATTACACGATTGAAAAGTTATTACTTGTGTTATTTACATTAGATAAGTGTTATATTCCATATAGACGTGTAAACTGGGACTTTCAATTTGTATCAAAGCGGTGTTGATTTATAAATCTTTAAGAAGCTGTTCTTTTTTTTAAACAAATCAAGATCCAATCATGTCTGGAACTGTACCACCTATCCCACCACCACTTGATACAAGTTCTGGCAGTACGGGTAACCTTAATCCTAATAGGGTTGTCATGATGCCTACGAATGACATTCCCAACACTACACCTACAACCAATGTAGGTCAAAATGTTGTTGATGAGAACCTCCATTCACTTCTTAATTCTAGAGGAGGGTCTCATGTCACAAATGTTCTTGCCTTTGACAAAGAGGATTTTACAAGTTGGAAAGTTAGGTTCTTAGTATTCCTTGATGGTCTTAAACCTTATCTTTTGAAAACTTTAGAAGATGGACCCTTTGTTCCTATGTTAAGTTTATCCACTTCTGAAAATCCTTTGCCCAAACGTCAAAATCAATGGTCAAATGATGAAAGTCGTCTTGCTAATCAAGATAAAAGATTAAAAAGTATCATTATATCTTACTTACCAAATGATGTTATGAAATCTGTCATTAAGTGCAAAACTGCAAAAGAGATGTGGAATGATCTCATCTTAGCTCATGAGAGACCATCTTATACAAGAGATACCAAGATTGCTGCCTTGAGACTCAAGTTCAATGCTTTTAAATCACTTGAAGGTGAAAAAGTAAATGGAAATTTCACAAGGATAAAATGCTTGCTAAATGATCTTGAAAACAATGGTGTTAGTATTCCTCAAGCTAAAGTTAATGCCACGTTTGTTAACAGCCTACCAAGAAAATGGCTGAGCATGAATCAAACTCAGAGGGCAAATAAATCTATTAAAAATGATTGCCTGGCTACTCTGTATGGAAAGTACAATTATGAGGAAGGCCTGATTGATCAGATCTATAAGTCAGAGTCACAAAGATTTAATACTCAGGCCTCAAGCTCAAAAGCCTTGATTTCTAACAATCATTTTTAGGATAGTGACTCAGATGTTGAAGAAGATCAAAGAACCAGCAATGAATTCATGGCTGATTTGAATGCTGAGTATCATGAAAGAGCTCTACTAGAAAATCAAAAAATATTCTATAAAAGATCTGGGAGGGTTGGATCAGCTAGGAAACCCATAGACAAATCTAAAGAAACCTATTTCGCTTGTAGGAAACTTGGTCATTTTTAAAAAGACTGTCCTTCAAACAAAACCTCCACGCCATCTTATCTATCCTTAAATAATTCCTTTAACAAACCAAAACCCTACACACCATCCTTCAACCAAACATCTTCCCAGAATACTAGTAATCATCAAAAGGATTACAAGGAAAAATACAAGGGACTTAAAGCTGAGATGGCTATCCTAACCAAGAGGATTGATGATCTGACAAAGGGAAAGAGTGAAAAGGGAAAGAATGAGAAGGGAAAGAGTGAAAAGGGTTTGATAGCTGAGTCATTTGACTGGGATGAAGAATCTGTTTCCTCAAAGGATGAAGGGACCACCAGGATTAGGGCATTTATGGCAATTGCTGAGGATGAGCCATCTATTGGAAAGGCTGATGCAAGATCTGGCTAATGGGTTAACATCACCATGAAAAAGGTACATAGACTCTTGTCTATGACCGATGGTGATGAAAGGAAACATGTTCTAGACTATACTCATGTTGACCTTCACTATGTGGAGGATCAGAGGAAAGACTTGGTTAATAAATTTAATCAACTTAAACAAGAATTATCTTTACATAAGTCTGAATTGTCTAACCTAAAAAACACTGTGTCCATTAATTGCTCTCTACAAAATAAGGTCATTAGGGTAAACCTAGTAAATGAATCTCTGACGGACTTGTAGTAAAGTCACCATTGACCAACTGCTTTTTGAGCAAGTGCCTGGAAATATTGTCAAATCCTTAGGAGGAAAAGATAGGAGAAAATATAAAGTTTC
>BQNB010038634.1:6275-46124 GCA_026074375.1 Tanacetum coccineum | reverse complement strand
AATTTCTTCATTTAAAAGCTTAATATTTTTGCAGTATTCGGATTCATTTGTTGTTTCTTTTGCAAAATGTTTTTCTTTTTTCTTATATCTCTGAAGCTCTTTTGTTAATAAGGCATTCGCTTGTTGAGCTTCGTGATTGACCTTAGTACAAATTTCCACTTCACATTTTAAATTATTGACCAAGGAAGCAAATAAGGCACGTTCTTGCTCATTATCCACATCATCATGTTCTTCCTTATATCTATCCGGATCCATATTTGGTATATCAGAAATAATATTACTATTATTCTCATTCACCACATATGTGTCAAGAATAGATTCAGGTTGTTTATGATTTTGTATCCCATGAGCAAACACATTTTTAAATGTATCATTATTTGAATGATATACCTTAGTCAGTGTGTCTTTATCATATGAGGGTCTGACAGTAGCATACTCTACTTTAGAAACAACCTTATCAACCCATGCTCTTTTAGCATCTGCATCATATACTGAACTACTGCTTCCATCCTACTATTATGTTGATCTATTGTCATCTGTACTTTCCTTAGCGACCATACCAGCATCCAATGCTATACCCTCATTGACCATTCCCTCTTGTGTCTGCATCTTGTTTTCATTCAACCATTTCGCAATGTCCTTTATTGACTTAACCTCTCTTTCTTTCATCCGAAATTCTCCAATTAGACGTTCCCTTACATTGAATAACCTTCCAAGTTCATCGATGCAACAGATTAAAGTATGTCTGCAAATTTGAGGTTCCCATCGCGTGTAGTCTTTGAAGTCTTATTTATGGAATTGAATATTATAATCTGAAGAATTCACCCTTTCTGAGGCAAAGAATTCCTTGAATTGTGTTCTGGGTACTTCAAGACAGGTCTTTGGATCACACTTATTAAGTTTCCTTTCGTCAAGTTGCCATTGTAGTTGATCCAAATTGTGGAACATCTTTTGTTTGAAAGTCTCATACTCTTCACCAAAGTATATTTTTATTTCCTGTTTATATCCATCTTGGTATCCTGTATCATGAAAGCTGAGTTTTTAGAGAGTTCCTAGATGTGACTTGAGTCTATCAAACCATGCCATGCACTTGCGGTGCAGTTGTTTTTCTTTGAGTTGCATCTGTTGTAGTTCTTTCTCTTTTAAATTTGAACTTGATAACTCTATTGAATTCTGATGTGTGAAATGATTTGTGGATCTTTTCGATGAAAAGGAAGTGTTGTGTGGTTTTGTTGTTGCTCGTAATCGTTGAAAACTTGATAAAGGTACTAACTTTGAAAGTTTTTTGATGTTTAGGTGTGAAAGTTGTAAACTTTATCGTTTGTTTGAGTGTTTTGATTGAAAAGGACTAACGGTGAAAGAGCTTTAGTCGTTAAAGGTTGAAAATTGAAAGAATATAACACTCGTTATGCTTTATTTGAACCACAAACGAACTTTGAAATTACTTTCACTTTAAGGGTTTGATGATATCAAATAACGTTTATTTTATAGCATCATTTATCCCGTCTTTATTGCTCGATTTACATTATTTTATATATGAATTGATACTTAATTTCTTATTTCTATTAATTGCAGTAATTATTGAGCATTTGATGAAAGTTAGTAAAAGGCATGCATTTTGGAGCCCAAACGAAGAGTTCAAAAATGTCAACTGCATCTGACAACCTATAGGTCGTATCATTCTAGAAGAATACGCCGTATCCAAGACTTTGACGAACTAAAAGATCATTGACTGAATTTGAAGAATACATCGTATCCACATTCAACGATACGACGTATATAATACATTGGTCAACGAAGAAGAACCAACTGGTTTTACCTTAATACGCCGTATCCAGCAAGTAGATACGGTGTATCCGTGCCCTAACTTCACAAGATATCCATGACGAGAAAAGAGCTATACGTCGTATCCAGAAGAACTCATACACCGTATTCAGTGACGGATGAATATTCTAGAATATAATAATCATGGAGCTCATGCCAAGTTACCCCAATACGCCGTATTGAACCCTTTCAATACGGCGTATCGACCTTTTTCCCGAGCTTATAAATAGAAAATCCTAAACTCGGATTTTATTATGCTCTTAAACACCAAGTTTGATTCTCAAAAGATTTAAGAAGCCAAGAAGGTCCTGCAAAGTGCTCAAATCCATAGGAAAACTCTTGTAATCTCTACACTCTATATACGCAGTCGGTTAGCATAATATTTCGTTACTTTAATCGTTCATCTATGAATTCGTGTATTGTTACAATGACTATCGGCTAATACCGTTAGGTATTAGCCATGTTTATGATAATTTAATGTTTGGTTTGTTTATATTGATTATTTACTTATTCGTTGCGTGTTGATTATGTTTATCACTTCATACTTGTTTATGTGCTCAAGTATGTATTTAACCTATCATTCAACTGGATCTAGGAATACAAATATCGCGTTAGCTAGAGTCCGGGATAAAACTACATATAGCCGCCGTTTATATATCTAGAGTAATAGGATCAATGTTAGTGCAAATATTACGATATTTAATCTATACGATCCCTTTATGTTTTGGTGATGACAAACATGTGTCTGTAATACGTATATGTAAAGTACGTTGTTATATAATACCAATGCACTCAATGCACACATTCATCATTACATCTCTCGACGTCTCAAGTCTGCATCAACACTGACGCTTGTTTGCACCCGACGTAAATCACATAAGGTATGTACAAACAAACATTAAACTTGTAGGATGATCAAAGAAATAAGTTTTTGTCTTAAAACTTTACATTTTTATAAATGTGACAAAACGATTTTTCAAAAATAAATTAGAAAAATTATTTTTGAATTATAAAGAAATGTTTTATGTGGTAATTATTTCAAAATTCAAATTTGGTCCTTTTCCCCCAAAAAACAGGTTAGATCTACACCAGATAATTATTTCACTACAAAAAGACAAAAATAGGAGCGTCTGTCTTGATAGAATTTAATTAAGCATTAATGTGGGTCTTGACTGGAATGATGCGCAATTATATCTCTTTAATGAATGGATCATGGATGTTACATGTCTTTGGAAGTTGCTACGTGCATTGGAAGTTCTATGACGGATTCGACGCTGTGGGGTGGAGTTTATCATTCTGATATCCGTATAGATTAGTGTTAGAAAGTTTTTTTTTTACTTTCTTTAGTTGTCATAAGAATGGTTTGTCATTCTTATGTTGTGGTTAGGTTAGTAGCTTTTTGAAGCTTGTATGTGTCCAGATGGACTGAGATGAGGGACTTCACCCTCATCCTTTGTACTTAAATGTTTTTTGGTGTAATATATTTACCGGAGAAACCCTTTACCTAAAAAAAACAGGAGCGTCTATCGGGACGGCCCCCATAAATACAAGGCGGTCCCGGCGCCCCTTTAATATATATGGGGGCCGCCACTTTCAGACATGCAGTTTTCAGCTCCTATAAATAGTGGGTCACTTCCAACTATTTTTAGAACCCTTTTGCATGAATTTCTTTCAGTTCTTTCTCTCTCTATAGCTTACTAAATCTCTCTAAATCTTTGATCATTTAACTTGTTTAAATGTGATCCAATCTTTTATCCTTTCCTTCTTCCCTCATGTGCAAGAGAAGAACTTTCATCATCGTCAAGATACGAAGTTATGTAGCCTAGTTATTCCATTTGTCACATTGGCTACATATAGATCGAGTCAATGTCTTCCATTCTTGTGTAGTTGTGTAGATCCTAATGGTGTGTAAATTCGGGTGGGTTGATAATGTGTCGGTTAGTCTTTTGGGCCTTAAAATACATTTGTGAAGTGGTAGATTGGTTCTAGCTAAGATTAGGACTCGACATCTAGCTTAGTGTCGGAAAATAATGTAAGCGACGCGGTTTATGTGTTTAGGCCATAAAACACAAGGTTTATTATGTTGGGCCAAAAAACATAACGGGTTTGGTTGTACCCGAAGAAGAACTCGACATCTAGCTTAGTGTCGGAAAATAATGTAAGCAACTTGTATGGTTTTCTTCGTCGAGAAAGGAGCTTGTTGACTAGCGCAATAACTCTCGAGTTAGGTACTCGGGGAGTGGAGTAGGGCGAAGAGGAGCTTCCTGACCGAATCACTATAAATTACCGTGTCCGGTTTGCATTTCCTTTCACTAATCTCTTTACGCTTTTATTTACATTTATCGTTTTACTTTTATATATGCATTGTGTTTATGATTGTGTGGATAGTTGCGTATATTGTGTAATTGTGATGGTGTAGTACTTTGTAGTTAATATTGTGGTTGATCTTGTATTGTTAAGATATGTGCTAGTTGTTGTAAATCTATTATCGACACTTTTCATATTAAGTCTAACTTGATTAGCGATTTGATACAAAAGATTTAAAGTTTTTTAAATGGAAACGTATTCACCCCCCCCCCTCTACGGTTTCCACAATTGGTATCAAGAGCCACATCGCTCTAGTTTTCAAAAAAAAATGATTTCTAAAATAGAGTACGATCCATGTATCAAATTACCCATGAAGGAGGATTAAATATGAAAAGTGTTTTGTTGTTTGATTTGTACTAATTTTGTTATTAAATATACTTCGTATACTAGCTTGAAGGAAAATTTTCTCAAAAGAACTTGGAAGTGTCAACTTATGTTTGTCTAAGTCGTAAGAGTAGAAATGATGTCTAAAACACGAAATTTATGTGCTAGAATAACTTTTTAAAGTCTTATGTTCTATAGTTAAGTCACCCAATGATTTTGAACGAAAAACGTGTTTTTGGGTCACTGGTGGCGGTCCCATAAATGTTAGGGTGGCCCACAAATATATCTGGGGGCCATCACCTTTCGGGGGGCGTCTGTGTGTTTTGTCAGAATTTGGCAAACTTCAAAAAATCATATAAAATCAACCGTACGTCCGTAGAAGTCGTGCCACCCGCCATTTTAAAGATAATTGAGTCTACTTTCATTTAAAAATACTTACAAGTCTTCATTCTAAACTTAAATAAGGCATAAATGCAAAATACTACATGGTGGTCAAAACTTTGAGTTCCGTTCTAACGTAAAACTTGTATTTTACATTTTCTTTTGAGTCGGGCATTTCTAATTGATGTATCTTTGAAAAATAGTGTATATGTCCTTTTAGAATATTGATATTAATTAATCTTTAAAATGGGGAGGAAACCATTTTATTTTCAAATGAACCAAGCTAAGTATACGTCGTTGCATTTAATACACAAAACGATGACGAATATCTTTATGTGTATGCTAAATGATTGTGTGTGTTTTCTTAAGTCTTAATATTGTTAATAGATATTATTAAGTGATCATTACTATATGTAATTGAGCTACGTATATATCTAAACACATGTGCCATGTACACTATTTGTGTGTTACTAGTTTTTCGGATTATGCCTAATAGGAATTACGCTAGATCTCTTGCGTTAAGTTTTGAAATTGTTTATGCTTTTACAAATGTTACATAAATATCTTGTAAATCATTTTGAGTGTAGTAACCTACTTAGGAATGAGAGTTCAATGGTTTGTCAAGTGTGTGAGAAAATAATTTCATAAGATCATATGTTAAAACCCGTCACCAAAATATTTCCATCACATTAACTCTCTTACAACAATTTTCATCGTCTTGCTTTGTTTGACCATGGGTTGGTTAAACAAAAGAAAAGATCATATCAATACATTAGTATATAAGTAAAAGAAAATATATCTATATTTTTTTACTTTGCGTGTGTTTGCATTGTTCTAACATACACACATAATTATATTCTTTTTATAAATATATAGTATTTTACAAAAGGTGTGTGTTGTATAAAAATGGTTAGAAAAATCATTATACTCATAAAATGTGAAAACCTATGCATACTATATTTAATAACAAATAGTTTTTCGCACAACAAAATATATGATAATTTTGAAGTAAGAAATTAAATAGTCATAATTCATCAACCTCATACGTACAACTAGTCTTAGGATTAATGGAACACGCTATGAAAATCTTTATTTGTTTTCTTTTAAATAGAGTGTTCGTAAGGGTCAAGAAAGATTTCGATAAAAAGAGTATTCCGTGAGGGTCAAGAAGATTTTCGAAAATAAATCCGAATCATTATTCAAATTATGATTGATATTATTATTGAATCTAATTGACAAGTTTTCGAGTATGGACAAGAAATCGGATTCTTATTTGTCTAGCTTTAAGATTATATCAAAAAATAACAAGAGATATTATCTTAAACCTACATACTCAAATCACACTCGATTGATATGAAAATAACGACACCATTTCCAAGACGATAAGAATATGCATCGGATCATAAACTCACAAACTTGTGTATTATGATGTCAGATTGAGTCTACTTGTCCGAATATTTGTAGTTCCAAATATTTTGGCACATAATGGCATAAAATACACAATGAAGTAGGAATGACGGACTTAAACTGATTTGTCTAAAATATTTAAGTAATTTACCTTTCAATGCAATTGGTAAAGTCGTCATCTCTGAAAAGCCAAACATGAGCAAATGCACAACATATCTAACTTTGCTCAAACAATTCAAAATCACAACTCAAAACTCAAACTATCTTCTCATCAAAATCCCTCTCTACTTTTAATCAAATAAAGCATAATATTTTCTTCTGTCACCAAATGAGAACCCTTAACCATTTAAGGTTAGGATTAAGGAAGAATTGAACATATTCACATACTATTTTGTGCTTCTTTTAATAGGTGATCGTAATGAGGATTTTTTGAAATATGAAGAAATTGAAATTAATTATTCAATAACAATAATCAATCCACTATTCAATCTAAATTACCAAATCTGAATATGAACAGGAAATAGAGATTAGGGATTTATCTAGATCACGGAAATATCAATCAAATGACCATAGATATTTTTTGAGTCTACATGTTTAACCATCCTCGTTTATTACATGAAATCACGAAGTCGATTGTAAGACGACAAGATTAGTCATCAAATTGTAACTCACACTTGCAATGAAGATGTCTCATTGAGTCTAAAGTGTTCAAATGTTTATGTTATTAGCTATGGTCAAATTATACATGCTAAACTTAACACACTCTAAGTAGGATTGACGACTTATAAATTTCCATCGGGAAACTCATAAGTACTCTAACTTGATGAGCAAGACTTGGATGTCATTTTCGAAAAACTAAAATTGAGAACTCTTATAACTTATATAAGCTTCTCCTAATATCCTAATGTCAACACCATCTCCCAAATAATAAGAAAATGATCCTTGCCCAAATTTGGCACCTCCTTGATCGATGGATTCTTCGTCCTAAATTCATCTTCGGTTTAGGTAAATCCGCCCTATGGCATTAGATTTATAACATCTCCCTCTTGTGAATCACTTGCTTAAAATTCCAACATATATGTAACTAACCTTTAGTAAATCATTATTATTTATACAAAGAAACATTCACAAGTTCTATTAAGGTAAATAACCTTAATTGGATTTCTTTTATAAAAGACATGCAAATGTGCATTCTTTGAACACTCTCATTATAGAGCATTACATATTATCACTCTTAAGCATACTCCTAGGTCCTAGATATACCTACAACAACTTGCATGCTCTCTCATTTAAACTTAGAATTCCACACATCCTGATTAGGATCATGCGAACTGGAATTAAAGAATTTTAGTTGATTCATGTTAGGCCCTCTATGAAAAGATGATACAAATTTTATCTTTGCTACACTTCATTAGGAAAATATAAGAATTCTATTTTGTCTAACATGAGAATGACTAGTGGAGAATCTATTGCACTAAAAATTCAATTTGACTTAATGGTTGAATTGCTTCCAAGAGTGAAGTTGGGTTCATGGTATAACCCGTAAAAAATGGTTGTGTTTAGCCCAAATTGAGCACCACTAGTGATAGTCTCATATTCATTCTCTAATTTGATTAAATGGCTTTTCCTAAATATGCCTAATGATAGTCTACATCAATAGACTTTGTATCTCATTAGTAGTGCACACTAAGCAAGTAGAAATTAGGCTACTCTTTAGTCAATCTAGACACAATGCACCTCACATATGTGCTTTAAAGTTTCAAGATGATAACTTGAACCTATGTAATGTAATTATATATCTTCATGATTATCTTTATGCTCAACGCTTATTTGCTTAGCTATTAAATGCATGTCTATTGCAAAGGCGTTTGTCTTTTCTAGGAATTTAGATAAAATATCTCTTAGTTTATCTAAATAACACATGCTAAATGCTAACTTGTTTTGCATGACAATTGCATTTAAAACTATCATGTTTTGTTTGCGTCATTTTAAATGACTTACGTATTAATTGTGCACCTACACTATGTTAGCTTAATGTATGACAATTAACGTTTAAATGTCATATAGTCTTACACATTAATCTACACATTAATCTAATGATTATGTTTGATAGCATCTTATATAAACTTGCATGCTTATATCTATAAGTCATATACATCTATGTATATATTTTCTCACACTAGAATATCTTTCTTTGTGTCCGGGTGTAACACCCCCAAAATGGATCGCACCAGAATATGGGTATGGGGATGGAACATTATAGATCAATAACACAAGATACATATAAGAACGACAAAAAAGTCATTCAAAAACTGATACATTGGATTTAGCAAAGTATTTGTTACAAAAGTCCGAAACTTTACTTGTTTAAAATACAGAATACAAGATTCTAGTTCATAACAATTTATCCCAAAATATAATGTAACCAAATCTTTAGCATGTGACATCCAAAATATAAGCACCAATGTATCTCTTGCACCCCGTGCCTTATTGACCTCCTGAAAAAAATGTGGCTTTTAATAAAATGTTAACATAAGTTGAGTGAATTTATAGGTTGTAAATGTATAATGAGGACTGCAATGATTTCCCCATGAATAAGCAACAATTCAAACATCATAAAATGTAATTACGTTTTTCCTAGCTAGTGACACATAAAGCTCGACATGTATAAAATGCATAAAAATTTTCCAACATTACCATGAGATGTTCTAACCCGTAACATCCTATATCCGACATGGTATACGTTTGTTTGTCCAGTGATAGCTAATCACCCGAACGGGGATGTCAATCCCAAATAGATCTATTTATAACATTCGCGCTCACAACAGTAACTGATAGTTCATGATTATGGGCTCAGATGGGTTATCGCTACTTAGGCAAACACGTAATCAAGTAAAATGTACACTTGCGTCCAATTTGTAAATCATTATAAATGTAAAACGTGGGGCTATGAACTCACCTCGAGTGAATGTACACTTGCGTCCAATTTGTAAATCATTATAAAAATAAAACGTGGGGCTATGTAAATGTTTCTCACCCCAAAACTTGTAATACATTATAAATGTAAAACGTGGGGCTATGAACTCACCTCGAGTGAATGAATATCAAGCATATCACAAATAAACGCTGAATGCAACCTAATTAATTATATGTCGTATAAGTACTAAACACTTTGAATAACTACTACCATATATAATTCTATATAGCTACATCACCATCTAATTGCGTTTATGAAATCATATTTATAAAGTTAAAACGTTTATAAATATTTCATTAGTAAAAACGATGTAACTTTATCGTTTTAAGCCCGTTTCTTACGTTTCTTATGTCCACGCTTTCGTATTAAGATGAGTTATCAAAATATTATATCTTCATATTTTTAGTCCCCTGGTGAGTAGTGGTTTTACTGTTCATACACTTTTATAAAATTTGTCATCGTAAACTCGTAAATGTCGTATTTTATTCGTTAGAACTCCGTTTTTAGTGATTCTTTCGAGTACGTCTTCGTTATAAAAGTTTTATCAAATTAATGATGTTTTCAAAATGTTCATGTCTGAGATGAACAGTAACTTTTATAAAAATAGTTTTATAAAAGTATTTATTGTCGTAAACTCGCGTAATTCATAACTCCTTCGTTATTAATCATAAAATTATGATTCTTATTGTTTTGAAATCCTAAAATTATGTACTAACTGATAAAATATGTTTACATTTTCATTAGATGTGAATAGTAATTGGTTTTTATAAAATTTCTTTTATAAACGCGTTTAATTAACGTATAACTTAAAATTAGCGTATCTCCTTCGTTATAAATCGGTTTTTTGAGTTCTCTACATGCCCACGATCCTTGTGACATGTAGTATTTTATAAAATCATAAAATATATATGTTAAGTTCGAATTTTAAACAGCCCACTTTGTCCATTTTGTTAAAATGTGTTTAAAAGTTGTTTTTATAACTTTTTAGTTTCACCACTTTGTTACAAGTCCATTACAACCCTTAATATCACATGTCTTTCACACCTAGGGTCCTTAGTCCATGATTAGTCCAAAGATTGTCCAAGAATCACAAGATCCATAAGTTTACATACTCATTTGTCCATAACTTTATATAAGTATACTTTTTAAGTAACTTGTTTATATATACTTTTTATATATAAACCACACATGTACAATACTTATACATCCATTATAACATGATATTAACATTCATATATCATATGTAAAAGTTTACCAAACCATAAACAAGTGTAAAAATCCATTTTTACAAGTAAATAAGTCCTTAGATGGTGATTAACTACATAAACATCATATATGCATAAAATCACAAAAGTAAAGAGATTAAGATTTTTAGGCATACCTTAAATAGGAAGTAGGTGATGAAACACAAAGATCTAAACCCTTTTATAGCTAAACACACCCCTAGCTTTCCAAGACCTTGAAAGACCTAATTTCATGTAAACCCAAATCTGCAACTTTCTGGACCTTTAACACTTGTAAACCTTAAGCAACCTTTCTAAACACCTTAGGTTATCTTAGATATGATGTAGGAACACTTGTAATTGTTATAAATAAAATTTGTATGGATGGTTTATGGTTATGGTTTTTGGTCGTGGCCTATAAGGAGAGAAAGAGAGTGTTTTGTGTTGTTTTCACCTTGGAAATGAGAGTGTGTGTGTTTATCTTCTAGCTAAGGCATTATATACCTAGGAGACTAGTCAAGTAAAACTTAGAGGAATTCTAAGAAGTCTTGGTCAAGTTACTATTTGAGTTAGTAAGAAAAATTAGCCTTGGTTCCTAAAACATGAGAACATCCCATAAAATCAAGGAAGGATGTTTGGTAAGATATTTTCTTGGTTTCTATCTCCATGAATCCGGTCAAATGTGTGTATATAGGATGATATTTTGTAAATTTTGGGTATTGGCTATAATTATGGGTATTTGTTGAAGCGTACAAAGTTTTGTGGTTCTCCGAGGAATACTAAAACGTATTTTATCGTGAAACGTAACCAATTTACGTAACCAATAAAAATAAAATGAACAAAGTTAATAATTATACTCAAAATAATTACTTAACACTTGCTTGATGTAAAATTTGAATGTTTATGCCCATTTACATGAATGATAATTTTTAGCATACGCGCTTAAACTTAACGATTTACGAATTAAAAAGCAAACGCGTACAATACTAAAAATAAATAGTGAATTTATTGACGTCGTAAATGACCCTAAAACATGGGGTGTTATAGTCTTCCCCCGTTAAATGAGCCTTGTCCTCAAGGCTTAAGACGCGGCACTTGACAACGGTGCGGTCTTTGTGAAGAGATGTGGATATTTCTTTCGAAATTGATCCTCGCGTTCCCATGTAAACTCAGGGCCCCGCCTAGAGTTTCATCGAACCTTGACAATTATGATACGGCTTTGTTTCAATCGTTTAATGTCATGATCCATGATTACTATTGGTTCCTCAACAAAATGAAGCTTGTCATCAATATGAAGTCCATCCAACGGAACGGCTAATGGTTCGTTGGCATGGCACTTTTTCAAGTTGGATACATGAAACGTATTGTGAACCTCGCTCAACTCTTAAGGAAGCTCAAGCTTGTAAGCAACAGCTCCCACCTTTTCCAACACCTTGAATGGTTCGACATACCTAAGGTTTAACTTCCCCCGTTTTCCAAAACGTACGACCCCTTTCCAAGGCGAAACCTTAAGCATAACACTATCCCCAACTTGAAATTCCATTTGCTTACACTTTAAATCGGCGTAACTCTTTTGCCTATCACATGCGGCTTGTATTCTTTGCTTGATCTGGACGATCTTCTCGGTAGTCTCTTGAACTATTTCTGGACCGGTGAGTTGAACTTCTCCAACCTCGGCCCAACACACAAGTGAATGACACTTTCGACCGTAAAGTGCTTCAAATGGTGCAGCCTTGATGCTAGCGTGATAACTATTGTTATATGAAAACACGACCGATGGCAAAAGGTTAACCCAACCCTTTCCAAAGTCGATCACACAAGCACGCAACATATCCTCGAGAGTTTGAATAGTCCTCTTGCTTTGTTCGTCAGTTTATGGATGGTACGCAGTACACATATCCAGACTAGTACCCAAATCCTTCTGAAGTGACCTCCAGAAATTTGATGCGAACCTAGGGACGCGATCACAAATAACTGAGACATGTATCCATGCATCGTGACTACCTCCTTTATGTACATTCTTACTAGTTTATCCATGAGATTAGTTTCCCTCATTGGTACAAAGATGACAGACTTAGTAAGTCGGTCAACAATCATCCAAATTGTGTCACAACCTTGTGATGACTTGGGAAGCTTCGTGACAAAATCCATGGTGATATTGTCCCACTTCCATTGAGATATCTCGGGTTGCACCAACAAACCCGATGGCCTTTGGTGTTCAGCCTTGACCTTTGTACATGTCAAAACATTTCCTAGCGTAGGTGGCAATGTTGGCCTTCACATTGGGCCACTAATATAGCTTCTTCATGTTCTTGTCAGAACCCAGATGGATAGAGTATTTTTGACTTGTGGGACTCGTACATAATCACAGTCCTCAAATTACCATATCAGGGCAACCAACTCCTGCCATTTAAACATAGAGTTTCGTCTGCACGGGGTTCCAACTTCTCCTCCGGTATATCCTTCCTGATCATACCTCCTACATTTTTGTTCTTGATGTTTTCGGGTTTCTGTGCTTCAATTTGAGCTTCTAGGATTTGTTTAGGAAGATCCAAGCCAATAGTCATAACTAAGGCTCAAACTCTTAATGGTTTAATTCGCTCCTTCCTGCTCAAAGCATCAGCAACAACATTTGCTTTCCCCGGGTGATAACGAATCTCACAGTCGTAATCACTAAGCAACTCTAACCAACGACGTTGCCTCATGTTCAACTCTTTCTGATTAAGAATGTGTTGTAAACTCTTGTGATCAGTGAACACCGTACACCTGGTTCCGTACAAATAGTGCCTCTAAATCTTTAGAGCAAACGCTACTGATCCAAGTTCCAAATCATGAGTCGTATAGTTTTCCTCATGAATTTCTAATTGGCGTAATGCATAAGAAATTTCTTTCTCTCTTTGCATTAATACAACACCCAATCCCTTATGCGAAGCATCGCAATAGACTACGAAATCTTTGTTTCCTTCAGGTAAAGCCAGAATTGGCGCACTGCACAACTTCTGCTTTAATAACTGGAAGGCAGCTTCCTGCTTGTCTCCCCAATCGAACTTAACTCCTTTCTGAGTAAGCTTGGTCATCGACTTGGCAATCCCCAAAATCCCTTCGACCGAATTTTTTGGTAAAACCTAGCAAGAACCTAAAGATTGATGAATCTCCGTTGGTGTTTTAGGAGATGCCTTAATCTTTTATGAATTCGATCTTGGCGGGATCCACGTGAATGCCTTGACTATCAATCACGTGACCAAGGAACTGTACTTTGGGAATCCAAAATTTACACTTAGAAAAATTTAGCATACAATTCCTCTTTCTCAAGCAATTCCAGAATTGCCTTAAGATGTTCTTCGTGTTCCTTCTTGCTCTTTGAAAAATTAATATATATCGTCAATAAAGACGATCACAAACTTATCCAAATATGGTTTGCACACCCGATTCATGAGGTCCATAAATACCACCGGTGCATTTGTCAAACCAATGACATGACTTGAAATTCATAATGTCCATATGGAGTTCTGAAGGCGGTCTTTGGAATGTCTGATTCACGAACCCCTAGTTGATGATAGCCCGACCTCAGGTCGATATTCGAGTAAACACTCGACCCTCGAAGTTGATCGAACAAATCATAAATCATCGGGAGCGAATAACGGTTCTTCACCATCAGCTTATTTAATTCCTGATAATCGATGCACCTCCAGAATAGTGTTGATGAAGAGGTGTAAATGCTTGTCTTAATCCTCCTAATACGTTCTAAGTCAATTTGTTATCTTGATGTAGAATTTCATTGGTACGGGTCTCAAATCCTTGATGGCAGTTTAACTTGCCGACGGTTTGTCCTAGGGTGACTAATGATACGTCTTTGCCTTTTTGGCCTAGGATTTTGTATAAAATGATGTCGACTTTATATAGTAAAGTGGTGTTGGTAAAAAAAAAAATTATACGTGAACTGTAACCCCAACGGCTAATGAACAGTAACCCCAATGGTTACTTTCTCCTTTTAAATACCAAATTTTTATCCTCCATTTCTCCGCACAACACTAAATCTTTCACTTAAATTTTCTCTTATCCCAATCCTCAAAAATGTTACATGGAAATACTACAGGGAAAATCTCGAATTGTCGGTACATCCTCAAGTCGTTTCTCCTTCGACTTGTCTTCAGTCTCCTTTGTAGTAACATGTGCCGAAAAGACCTGACATCCTTTTAGCATGTACTTTTGTATTTTAGTACACGAGATGATGTTCAGTCGAGACTAGTTTGCGCGGTTGCTTTCGTTACTACGAATAATCAACGTTTTGTTTCCGAATGGAACACGAACGATCTTTTTGTCATAAACAGTGACGGCCTGGTATCTCGCCAACTAATCCATACTAATTATGACGTCGAAACTATCAAATTCTACGGCATTAAGTCGATGTTGAATGGGTGATTTAGTAAATTCTATAATGGCGAGCAAATTTGATGGCGAATTGTCCTAGGGCGACTAGTGATGTGTCTCGACTTCTCGGCTTAGGATTTGGTATAAGATGAGGCCAACTTTATAGTAAGATGGAGTGAAGGTCTGCTTAGTTGCTATGGTTACTAATTCGATCTCCAGAAGTAAACGCGTTTTATGAATACGAACACAGTACATGATATAAGTAGGAAATTGTTTTCTTGACAAGAAGTTTTTAGAGTGACTACTCTCAGCACGGCATGGTACTTTCCTGAATTATACATAGTTGATCAGGCCATGTATAATTGAGGAATAACGATGCATTGCTCATTTTCGTCAAAATAGCGTTATGATTTCATAATATTCGTGAGAGTAGTTTGCAAGAGTAAATAAGGAATCTAAGTTAATATTGATGAAATTTTTCATAATACGATAATCTGATAGATAATTTAAAGTCATCCACTTATACAACGAGGTTCAAAAGAAAGTACAACACAAATTCCTATCGGAATTAAAGTCTAATAAAGTTTCCGCTTAGAGTTCACTAGGTAATACGGGAGGGTCTCTCCTTAGGTGTTGATGTTAGACGTCGTGGCGCTAGAGTCTTCATAAGCTTTTCCTTTCCAGTACATGTCTACACGGTTCTGAAACCTCACTGTTGGACAATTACTCTTGTAGTGTCCCAAACTTCCACACTCATAACAGGTGAGAGTTCGTTGATTCCTAGCAGCAGTAGGTGTCCTACAATTTCGGGTTATGTGGCCAAACTTCTTGCAATTTCTGCACTTTACAGTGCATGGTCCATTATGGTGAAATTTGCACTGGTTGCACAGAGGTAGAGATCCACCATATGCCTTCTTGTTGATTGGCCAAGTAATGTGTGCTCTAGGCACCTTATGCCCTTTGTTTTGTTGGCTCGAGCTTCCATTGTGGTTACCTTCCCACTTCCTCTTGTTGCTAGCATTCTCTGCTACCTTGTCCTCTTGTCGTTCAGTCTGGATCATTGACTTGCGGGCCATGTTGGTTTTCGTCTCATAAATAGCAATAGCCTCGATAGCATTAGCCACTCGCTGGGCTACAACCCGCTCAATTTCCTCAACACTCATCCCTTGATTAACAGTTGTCATCATTTCCTGAAGATTACAGGAAACAAAATGTATATGAAGTTTCATCCAAGGGAAAATCATGACACTCCGTGATCCCAACATATATGTAAGGTGAGACCACGTCATGCAGAGATATAAGATAACAACAACCATTGACCATAATTAAATTCCACCATCATACAGTAGCATGATCATAACCAACAATGTAGGTTAATACTTAATACTTCGTTTTACCTGAGTAAAAGAGTACAAGCTTTTCATTAACGCTACCAACCGAGTATTACTCAAGTTTAGTGGGAGCAAATTAAGGATAGACTTAAGGCTGCACGTAATCTTTAGAAAAGTTATGCCAATGAGAGGAGGAAGCCTCTAGAATTTAGTGTAGGTAACTATGTCTTGCTCAAAGTGTCCCCTTGGAAAGGTGTGGTACGCTTTGGGAAGAAAGGGAAGTTAGCACCTAGGTTTGTTGGACCATTTGAGATTATTGAGAAAGTAGGCCCTATGGCCTATCGGTTAGATTTGCCTGAGGAGTTGAATGGTGTTCATGACACGTGCCACGTATCGAACCTTAAGAAGTGTTTGGCTGATCCAACACTAAAAGTGCCTTTAGATGAGATCCAAGTTGATGCTAAGTTAAATTTTATGGAAGAGCCTGTAGAAATTTTAGAAAGAGAGTTTAAGAAGTTAAAGCGTAGTAGGATTACCATCGTCAAGGTTCGGTGGAATTCAAAACGTGGTTCTGAATTCACTTGGGAACTTGAAGATTAGATGAAATTAAAGTATCCGCATTTGTTTAGTGATTTTAGTAGTTGAATTTCGGGGACGAAATTCTTTTAAGGGGGTAGAATGTAACCTTTGCCCTTTTTGTGTTCTGAATATTTCATTAATAGTCCTTTGACTATTTGACTTTTGTTAGTTTATTCAGATTTTGTACCGTGCTGACGATGGTGATTTTATGAGATATGTGATGATTTAAGGTTTATTATGATTAATAATCCTTTTTGAAAGGTATTATTGTGTTATGTGTATTCCGGGTGGTTTGACCCGTGAATTTTGAGAAATGCCGAAAAACGAGTCCGACACGTCCGTTAATGTCCAAATTGAATTTTGAAGGGTTTAAAGTGTAAATATGGCAAGTGAATACTCTAAGTTAATGGAAAAGTATTTTTAAGGTGAATAAAAATGCTTTTTAACTTTGGGGTAAATGTTACGGTTGAGTTTTAAGAGCTTTTAAGTGGTTTCGACACGAAAAGAAAGACCCGAGACCCCATGGGATACCATGGCCGGTCAAATGGTCAAGGGATGAGACAAGGAGGCTTAATTTTAGCTCCTTTGTCTATTATGGTACACATATATGCTTAACATCTAAGCATTTCTCATATAGTTCATTTTCAAAATCAAAATATTCTCTCCTTTTCTCTCTTTGTGTTTCGTCCGCCACCTACAACACACACACACTCATAATTTTTGAACTTTGATCAAGAAAACATGAAGACATAAATATTTGGGGTTGATTCTAGTGTTTGGTTATTCATTTAAACAATGTTGAGTTGTTTGGTTCGTGTCAAAATCTACAAATTTGAAGATTTTCTTGTAAGTTTTCAAATTTAAATTTTGTTTGTCCTTTTGGGTTTATTTTGATGCATAGATGTTAGTTGTACAAGTTGATCGTTGTGAAAATTGATTTTTGGAAGCGAAACGAAAGAAAAGGGTGTGTTTGGTTCGTGTAATAAAAGAAAGAAAAAGAGGGTTTTTGTAGTTTTGATGTTGTGATCGTGATGGTTGAATAATATATGATGCTAGAATGCTTATTTTTGATAGTAGCTTGTATGGCTTATTCGGGCTTATTTTTAAGCTATTTCTTGGCTTATATGGGCTTATATGCCACGTGTAAATTCCCAAAGTCACTAGGAAAGTGATTTTGATTATTTTTGTGTTATGGCATATGTTGTGGACTATTTTTTAGGCTTATGGTAGTAACCAAAAGCGATACGTAGCTTATTAGCTTATTTTAAAGCTTAATATACGTATTTTGGAGTTTATGGACTCACGGCCCAATAAGTCTATTTGAGTCGCGGCTTAACGGGAGGGCTTATTGTGGTTCGGATTATTTCTACATATAAGTATATACTTATATATGTAAATGGACCTTGGTTTTGGACTTAAATAGTATTTTGGACTTATAAATGTCCTAATGGACCCTTGTTGGGCCTTGAGGCCCAATAAGCGATATTTGGTCATTTGGAGAGTTTTGGTTGACTTTCTGAAAGCGAAATGTATTTACGAAGTGATATTGATCGTTATTTTGGGGAAAACGTTTTGGTGAACGTTAAAGTTTGAGATTTTGGAATTTTGTCGAAAAGTGTCGAATTGTGAAAAGTGTTTGGAAATTAAGGTTTGAAACCTTGGAAAAACGTTGTAAACACGTACGGGTCATGTCGAAATTTCGTAAAAAGTTTATACTTAGAAATTTTACTTAAAACATGATTTTTGATTTTTAATAATAAAATATTATTTTATTATTTTATTTAATTAATAAATTCACTAAAAGACGAAAAAATATAATTTTTCTCGAAACTTTCCTAAGGTGTTTGTTGTGATTAAACGTGTCGTTTTCAATCAAGGAATGATTATTTTGAAGTGATTAAGGTGTACCGAATGGACTTGTCGAGATATATTTATAATTAATAATTATAAATATTTATTATATTACTTATCTATTTACGCTAAATAGTATAAGTATGTATTATCGGAGAATGAGATTGATATGATTGTGGAGATAAGTCGTCAACCATCACACCACTAAAACTGTTTTGGGTACAACGCGTCTAAACTCTATGCATCAAACGTGAAGATTGTTTTGGAAGTGATTGATTAAAATGAGACATTAACTGGACTAGGTCGTGTGCGAGCGTCGTTGCATTTGCTTGTGTAGTAGAAGTTGGTTGCTAAAGGCTTGCTTAAGGTGAGTTCTCGTAGCCTCATTTTTTTTACTGTTTTTCCGTTGGAGGAAAATGATACTCAAATGTGTTTTAAAATATTTTGTTTTGAATAGTGCGAAATGTGGTTTTGTTTTTGGGACAAGATATGTGCTTATGACTGTTTTGTGAATATTATGTGTTGATTTACTTGCATGTACTGTGTTTGGCATGGCAAGGTTCTGTGTGGTACTTGTATGTACTGTGTTTGGCATACAAGGTTCTGTGTGGTACTTGCATGTACTGTGTTTGGCATGCAAGGTTCTGTGTGGTACGCCCTAATATAGTGCTCCAGCTGGTAGGCCCTTTAGGTGCGTTAGTGATTTGGGAGTTGCGACTCCGGATTTATTATTGGATGTTGAGATATGACTAGCGGGGATGCTATGTCTTGGATTGTTAGCATATATTCACTGTCATATAGCACTATTGTCCACTGTTGAAATATTGGCACAACTTTTGGGTTTAAGGTCAAACCTACGAGCTCACCAACATTATTGTTGACGTTTTCGAGTATCATTTTCAGGTGAAGTGAAAGAGGAATAGTTTGGTGATTAATAGCAGACTTAGAAGTATCCCGTGTGGAATTTCGTTTGAAGTCTTGCTTGCTTGTTGTTTGATTTTAGTATTTGGAGATTTTGGATTAAGTTTGGTTATGGTCCCCTGCGAGGGCATATGAATAAATGTAAGAGATTTGTGGATTTTAGTTGCGATTTGGGACATCACTTGAGTTTGTTCAAGGTTGATGGTCTTCATAGCACTTGGAGTTTATGCAATGTAGTTTTCTCTATTTTTGTACCTTGTGTTATGATTGATCATTATGTTGCATTCCCGAGTTTCCGCCATTGTCGGGGTGTGACAGATTGGTAATCAGAGCCAAGGTTATAGAGAACTAGGTGGATTGGCCTAGACTATAACCTAAGATCCGTCGTTTAGTTGCGTATAGGATCTATGTGTGCGGTGTTCCGCTTTTGGTGTGCCTTTGTGTGTTCTTGGTTTGGTGCCTTAGTTATGTCAGTCATTGAAATGAGTGGGCTCAATATTGAATATGAATGGGAAAGGATGCGAATATAAGTACGGTGGCCAACGTAATTATAAGCGTGTCACAACTCACTCATACTTGGTATTGTTGTTCACACAAATCGATGTTGACACCGTAGGGTGGTGTTGCGCGTATATTTGGTTTTGTATAGTAAGATATTCGATGAATGTGTGCGAGTCTTCCCACTTACCTAACGTTGCCCATGTTCTCCCTCGTATAGATAATGCCGCCAAGGATGAGAACCCGAAGTGCTGGCCGGCCTGCTGCCGAATCACTAGGAGGGGGAACGGGTGAACGGGTTAGTAGAGGTGGAAGGGGTAGAAGACCTAGGGAAGGTAATGATGAGCGTGTTGATGAATTGAATGGTCAAGGAAATGGCCTAGGTATGGGAGCTAATGGGGGTGTAGAGGGAGCTAATGGGAATGTAGGGGGAGCCAATGGGGGTGCACCCGACTTCCCAACGATCATTGCCCAGCAATTGCGAAACCTCTTACCCGCCATGTTGGCCCAGGTTAGTAACCAAGGGAATGTTGGAAATCAGAATGGTAATGTGGTTAATGAGAACGTTCAGGGGAACGTTGGGAATGTGATAGTGAATGGCAACCGGGTAGGTTGTTCATATAAGGAATTTTTAGCGTGTAACCCTAAGGAATATGATGGTAAGGGAGGTGTTGTAGCCCTCACTCGTTGGATTGAGAAAATGGAATCTGTGCATGATATGAGTGGTTGTAGTATTGACCAAAAGGTGAAATACATTGCTGGTTCATTTGTGAGTAAGGCTTTAACGTGGTGGAACTCTCAGATCCGCACGCTAAGTCAGGAAGTTGACTCCACTCGAGATTTCACTATGTCAACAAGCTCCCTTTAGGCGGAGAAAACCGTTTACACGTCGCTTACTTTCTTTTCCGGCACTAAGCTAGATGTTGAGTCCTAATCTTAGCTAGAACCAATCTAAGACTTCACAAAGTCTTTATACACTTACAAGATATATACTTTTGGATTAACACACAATCCAATATACACAAATACATAATTTACACTATTGGATCTACATTCAATCCAATTTACACAACACAAAGTAAAGAGAAAACTACAATTTTGGTCCACTATCTTTACCGGGTATAACACTTTTGGTCCATTTTTTTAAAAATCTTGCGGGTTTAAGCCATTTCTACCGAGTGAGTATCCATTTCACATTTGAGCCAAATTAACAATTTTGGTTAACATTCATTGTGCCATAACCCGAGTATCACCATTTCAACATTTGTGCCAAATCAGATTTAACGAAAATTGTCTGATTTGGTCAAATGTGAATGAAATGGATACTCGGGTTCTTTTTTGCGCTTTAACCAGCAAAATTTTAAAAAATGGACAAGAGTGTGTTTATACCCTGGTAAAAGTTAGTGGACCAAATTGTTGTTTCTCAAGGCAAATGTATAATGAAGATATGTGATCTTGAGTAGGAAGAGAGGATTCACTTGTAAAACAAAATGTATGTAGAAGAATACGATTGTTCTTCTCTTGCACTTAAATAGAAGAAGAAGAGAATTGGGAGGAAGAAAGATTAATCACTGTAAACAGATAAGATATGTTAGTGATCAAGTTATGTGTTTTAGAAAGAAAGGAAGAAGAGAGAAAGATAGATCTGAGAAAATTTGTGGCAAGAGGTTCTGTTTTTCAAATGGGGTGGCCCAGTATTTATAGGGGACAAAAAATGACTATTGCTGGTGGCTGGTCCCGGCGGTCCCTAAGGGCCGCCAGGCCTAAAAGGGGACCGCCACTAGACTCCGCTCCCTTTTTTGTCCTTTTGTGTGGTGACTGTTGTTTTCTGTTAGTTGAAACCTTCTATTTTGGGAGAAAAATTTGAATTTCAAATTTTATGTTTTTAATAAAACATTTCTTTTAATGAATAAAATATTTTGTTTTATATATTTATAAAAACACATTTGTAGAAATGTAAGTTTAATGGAAAATATTTTCTTGTCACCTAATCATGTTTAATGATTGTGTTTATCTATACCTTAAGTGATTAATCTTAGAAATAGAATTTTATGATTAGTAATTTATAAACATTTTAATTAGAGTTAAGTACATTTTTGGTCCTTGTGGTTTTGGTGCGTTTTCCACTTTTTGGTCCAAAATTCAAAAAAAGTTTGGTTTTGGTCCAAAAACATGTTTGTTCTATTTTAGTCATTTTTCGGAAATTTAACTAAATTTTTGGACTAAAAGTGGACGAAACTTATGTCTTTGACCAAATGTGTAACGAAATATGTCTTTTGGACTAAAAGTGGAACGGAAACAAAATATGTCTTTTGGACCATACCAAACCTTTTTTGATTTGGACAAAAACGTGAAAAAACGCCACCAAACCACAAGGGCCAAAAATGTACTTAACTCTTTTATTTTATTGTAAACGTTTTCACTGTTTGTTATTATCAAAACATTGCATAGGTCGAAAAATATAATAAAGTTTTTTAGACATTATTTGTATAAACAATCTTCCCCTTTTTATGATGATAAAACATAAACACATTTAGTATAAATTAGAAGTTTATAAATTATTAATGAGTTTAATTCTATTTCTCCACCCTTTTGTCAAATTCAAAAAGGTTGATCGTCGAGTCGTAGTAGAGAGAATGAAATCGGACGGTATTAAAAGGACTCCCCCGAGATGTAAGCTCTCCTTCTTGTTCGGCGGGTACCAGAGGATCAATCTTACGATAATTTGTTTGCTACAACCAAGGTCTAGAAGTACAAAAGGTTGTTTGCAAACAATATGACATGACATATATACTTAAGAGGATATCCACACTTTAAAACTTATAAAGTAAAGTGCATTTAAATTCATAAAGAAATCATATATAGCCACAAGGACAATATATATGATGATAAAAGCATGAGATAATCATAACTAAAACTACAACATTATTTAAAGCATCTAATGAAAGTAAACTAGTAGATGATTCTTGACTTCATGAGGATGTGATACTCAAAAGGTTGGAAACATTTATTAAAGTAAATTAATTACGTGGGAGTGATTAATTGAAGAGTGAGAATGATGAAGATGGTGACTCATTGTGGTGATGAACATGTGATTGAGGTATGATACGGGTGACAAGGAATTGAATGAAATTAATTTCATTCCTTAATGAGTGGAAGTGGTTGGTGGTGTACCTACAACACTTGTCAATGATAGCAGGACATCTACTGGCAGCATGTGTAGAGTGTGGAACCAATGGGGTATGGTTGAAGCAGGTGATGTAAGGGTTTGAGAATCGGATGAGTGTGAGATTGTTATGAGTTGCTATTAATAATTCGATTCTTTGTGGAGTAGTTCATAGGTGGTGAGATAGAGTGCGGTGTTAAGTGTAGTTGAAAGTGGTATGGTGGTGAGTCATTTGACAAGTAGGTTGATAGATTTTAGAAGATGAATGTCTTCGTTTCCATACTTGACGAACGAATTCTTTAGTTTTCTTGTTAAAGTTTGGTTTATGATTTGAGTCAAGACATTTGGGTGAAAGAGAAGAGAATCATGAGAAGGATGAATTTGATGATGTTGAAAAGGATGATGGTTTAAATAATGAAAAGGTAAAACGAAATGGGCAAAGCATGGTGTTAGAGATGAAGATTGATGAAATTGTGGTTCAAAGAAGGAAGTTCAGCAAGGGTCCGGACTAGGTGGTCTAAAGAGATAAAAAAAATGGAAATCTGAAATTATGTTTCCCTCTGTTGGCGGTACCTTGTTGTCGGGCGGTGGTCACCGGATTAGTATGGGGCCGCTTGTTGATATTCAGGGGGCCATTTTTTTGGAGAGAAATGATTTTTCTCACGGAATTTTCCCACAGAAGTATCACACCTCAAGTCAGTCAAAATTCAAGTAAATCTAAACTAATAATGCATCAATCATTATTGCTTAAGCTTCAATTTTGATTATCCTTAATAAGATTCACATTAAGAGCAAAATTGTTAACTAGCTAGGCATTTTATAGGATGATAACTATTTTAAGATCATATCTAACACTCGGAAATCATCATTCTTGTCTAGTTCTTAATATGAATGTATTAGATTAAGAGATATAATAATAAGAATAGCATGAATCTCTTAGGAAGTTATGCAAATTTTTCTTCCTTTTTTCCTCCCATCATGTTCTTGAGTAGCTTGTCAATTGTCTTAATCCATCTCGAGTTGGAGATCTCGTTGTTGAGTTTGAAAAGTTATGGTTTTCGGATATAAGTGTATGTTCAAGTTATGACTTTCATGAGAGGAAGTTATGATGGACATCGAGTGACGACATTAGATGAAAGAGGAAATATATAGAGAGGTGAGAAGATGAATTGGATTGAAATGATTCGTCATCATTTTCATCAACCATGTGATTAAGTGGAAGAGATGAGGAGGGATGATTTAGAGTGGTAGAGGATGAGCTAGCATTTGACTCACGAGGTCTTTTCTTGCCTCGATCCGCTCACGTCTTTCGCTCATAGTAAGGAGCCGATGCGGATGCATTCGGCGTCGATCATGTTGAGAGGAAAATGATCAATAAGCTAGATCCAGGAGAGACGGACTTCCGACATGTTGAATAACCTAGTTAAGGCATTCCTAAGGTAAGAGTTCTGTAGGTTTGAAATCGAGTCTTTTCTATTCTTTTGAGAATGAAAAATGCTAGGTTATAAGGAGTGGATGTCTCAATGCAATAAAGCATGTGATAAAGACACGTGGAGACATGATCCCTATGTCCTCCTAGACAAATGGCATTTTCACGAATAATCTCAACCCATGGTTTCATATGAGTTTGACTCTCTCGGTCTTTCAGCGTTTTAAAATTTCGTTTTTACAACGGACAATGGTTTTTTGTTTTTTTGGTACTGTCTACTTGACCTTGACGTTGAATTGAATGATGAGGACTTAATGATCTTGGCGATGGAGGTTTGGTTTTATAGAGTACCTCTACTAGGGAACACTGATCCGACAAAGTCATAAGGTTAAATATAGACCCAATATTTGTATAGACCAATGAACCAAATCTTTAGCCACTCATTTTTTTCATATCAAAAATAAAAAAAACACCCTGTACACCTTCTTTTTAAAAATTAAATATCTCACACATTGTTAATCGCTTACGGCAAACAAAAACATATCATCACGACGCGAATTAAATTATCTTTCTATGATAAGAGGCGACACTATGTACTTTCGACGAAATTTTTTTTATGATTTTATAAAGTCATATACGATTTTATGAATCTTATATGATTTTTATGAATTCATATATGATTTGATTATTACAGAATCATATAGGATTAGTTATATGAATCGTATTTGATATTTTCCTCCCATCATGTTCTTGAGAGTTTGTCCAATTGACCTTAACCCGTCTCGATGAGCATCTCGTTGTTGAGTTTGAAAAGTTATGGTTTCGGATAAAAGGGTGTTCAAGTCATGACTTTCATGAGAATGGTTTTGAGGGACTCTAGAGACATTGTTTGACGAGGAAGAAGTGTTTTGAGGTGGAGAGGAAGGATTGAAATGAGAGGATTCATCATCATTTTCATACGTGGAATCATTCAATGGATGAGATGACGATGGATGATTTAGAGTGGAGGATGAGGAGCTAGTATTTGGCTCATGAGGTCTTTTCTTGCCACGGTCCGCTCGTGTCTTTCGCTCGTAGTGAGGAGCGAGCGGATGCATGGCTCGATCATGTGAGAGATAACGATCAAAAGCTAGATCAAGAGAGACGGACACTACATGTTTGAATAACCTAGTCTACCATAAGGTAAGACTTCCTTAGGTTTGAATCGAGTCTTTTCCATTCTTTTGAGAATGAAAAATGCTAGGTTATAAGGAGTAGATGTCTCAATGCAATAGAGCATGTGACAAAGACAAGCGGCGACATGATCCCTATGTCCTCCTTGACAAATGGCATTTTCATGAATAATCTCAACCCATGGTTTCATATGAGTTTGAATCTCTCGGGTTAAAATTTTGTTTTCACCAACGACAATGGTTTTCTTGTTTTTACTACGAGTCTCTTGACCTTGACGTAGAATTTAAATAAGAGACTTAATGACTCTTGGAGATAGGGGTTTGGTTTTATAGAGACCTCTACTTGGAACACTGACCGAAAAATGGTCAAGGGACCACATTTCGATGATAGAGGCATGACTTTGAAAAGGATTTTTAGAATTTGACCGAATTCCTCAAGAGTGAGGGAAAAATACTTATTTTGAATGACAAAATTAACAATGAATTGACCCTCAGGATTGTAGGCAAAAGTGAGTTGACAGTAGAACTTAAGAACAAAGCGAGGTATAATTTGTTCGTTAATATCTAACAAACAATCAAACCCGATTGACTTAATCTTAGCGCGAATATGACTCATATTTTCGAAGTTTGGACTTACAACCCTCCCCCTATGAAAGTTCGTGTCTTTTGATGATCAAGACCGGTAGCTCGAGGCATTGTTATTTAGAAAGATATAAGCAAGATCATATTTTAATTGCTTTTACATGTATTGATGTTTTGTGTTTGTGCCTAGTGTGTGCCAATATGCATACAATGTGGAGTAGTGATTAACTCGACCTAAATATAAAATCCTAAGAGTTAACCCAGGTGCTCCTTTGTGGCATATTTGCCAAACAATGTGGAATTTAGTTAACGATCAACTCGACTTAAATATAAGATCCTAAGGTTTAATCCAAACGCTCCTTAGTTTGATTTTGCTCAACCAAACAAGTCAAAAAATACATATGAATTATGTATCTCGAAATTTGTTCATGAGGTCATTATGCATGTATTTGAAAACGTTTTTAGGTTGTATTGACAATGCATAACAACAATTTTATGATGTTCCTAACGTGAGTGATTTGAAAATAAAATTGGGGTTTTGGTTCAAAATCAATTTTTCAACAAGTTCACTAATGTATGCAAATCCTATATCTACGGGAAGCATATTAGTTATACATTGTATTGACAGTTTTGAAATTTTTTGAAGTTTTAATGGTCGATTTTGAGTTTTGGTGGGTTTTGGGTCGAGTTCGTCAATGGCAGCAGGAAAGGGGGTGTTTGTTTTTCAGTTTTGAAAATTTTGTTTTGGTTAAGTGTTCCATTTTGTGTCTTGCTGATGGCGGTCCCGTATTTACCTGGCGGGTCCAATATGATTGGGGGATTTTAACTTAATTTTTTGACTAAGATTTTTCGAAAGAGGAGTGCTTTTTATTTGCGTTTAACAAATTAAACATGCTTAAGTACTTCGGATGAATCATTAAGTTGTCAGACACGGATTGAACACAGACTAGAATTAAGACAAGAACGAAATAGAAGCGGACTAATAAGATTCATGGAATTGTGTTCTATCATTCCTTAAACAAAAAGTTAGATAGTTAAAACAGTTCACGTTTAGGGGTTTAAAGGGGTTTAGTAAGAATATCAGTGATGTTGTCGGCGGACGACACTTTTTGATTGCAGATAGTCCTTTTTGGACAACTTATCACGAGTAAGTCAGGGTGACGTATTTCGATGTGTTTGGTACGCGAATGTTGCACCGGGTTTTTGCTAAGGTCAATCGCGCCCTTGTTGTTGCACATGATAGGAACGTCGCCGAGTCGTACGTCGTAGTCGATGAGAGCTTGTTTCATCCATAGTGATTGTTGACATGCCTTTTCGGTGCTTACGTATTCGGCTTCGGTAGTGGATATAGCAAGAGAGTTTGTTTCTTCGAGAACCAAAATGTTCAAACAACACCCATTACAGGAACGTACAATAACGCTAGTGCTCTTTGCGTTCCACTAATTCCCGCATGATCAAAGTCGGGCATATAATCACAGGTTTCCTAATACGATCCCCTTTAGGATACCATAATCCTCATGTGCGTAGTGCCTTTAAATGTCATCGAAAGATACGCTTTATACCGCTTCAAGGTGAGAGGTTTTGGGGCCTTTGGAAGGCGGGCACAAATGGAGACATAAACAGATATTGGGCCTATTGCCGTTGGTATAATAGACTACATATATGCTCGATAACTTGCGATCGCTATATACCGACTCACACTCTTCGTCTTTGTAAGTTTTGAGTATCAGATAAATGGGGTTTTCATTGGTTTAGAGTCTTCTAGACCAAATTTCTTAAGCATTTCTTTAATGTACTTAGATTGATTAAAGAATATACCGTCTTCCATTTGTTTAATTTGCAATCCAAGGAAGAAGTTAAGTTCACCCATCATGCTCATCTCGAACTCGTCATGCATGATTTTGGCAAATTCATCACACATGTCTTGACAAGTCGAACCGAAGAAACAATGTCATCGGACATATATTCGAACAATAATGGAGATTATGAACTTTTTCTCTTAGTAAACAAAGAGTGTTATTACCATTATCCTTTTTTATTGATGTTTAATAAGAAAGCTTTTATATCTATTATACCAAGCTTTGGGTGGCTTGTTAAGACCATATAAAGCTTTCTTTAATTTATAAACATGATCCGGTTTTTCAAAATCAATGAATCCTGGAGGTTGTGCCACGTATACCTCCTCATTGATAAAACCGTTTAGGAATGCACTTTTTACATCCATTTGGAATAATTTAAAATCTAAGGCGCAAGCATAAGCTAATAATATCCTAATAGACTCAAGTCTAGCAACCGGGGCATAAGTTTCATCATAATCGATGCCCTCTTGTTGGTTGTATCCTTGAGCAACTAATCTAGCCTTATTTCGAGAAACAACACCGTTCTCGTCTAACTTATTTCTAAACACCCACTTAGTTCATTATAATTGTTATTCTTAGGTTGTGGAACTAACTCCCAAACGTCGTTAGCAATGAATTGATTTAATTCTTCTTGCATGGCGACTATCCAACTTTTATCTCCTAAGGCTTCATTCACATTCTTAGGTTCTATGGTAGAGATAAAACAATAAAAGTTACTTTGGTTTTGGGCTTGTGATCTAAGGGTTCTTTGGTTGAGGTTTCCTATGATGGTTCCTAGATTCCTTAATATTGACTATTTCGTCAATCTCTAAAGTTTCATCCTCAACAACATTTTCTAGGTTTTTCTTTTTGATTTCCCTAATAGCTTCTTCTTCATCTAAGTCATCGTCCACCAAGGGTGATGTCTTAGAGGGTGGAGGAGTTTCATCGAATGTCACGTTGAGTGATTCTTTGATTTTCCTAGTGTGTTTATTAAGAATGATATAGGCTTTACTATTTTGGGAGTAACCTAGAAAGACACCTTCATAAGACTTTGGGTCAAACTTGGTAAGGTAGTCTTTAGTGTTTAGAATGAAGCTACGTGCCTTCTAAACTCTTTAATGTCAAA
This sequence comes from Tanacetum coccineum, assembly GCA_026074375.1. Classification (NCBI taxonomy): domain Eukaryota; kingdom Viridiplantae; phylum Streptophyta; class Magnoliopsida; order Asterales; family Asteraceae; genus Tanacetum; species Tanacetum coccineum. The sequence continues at coordinate 16,754 of BQNB010038634.1, read as the reverse complement.
GAGTAGGTTTTCCTTCCTCTCAAGATTTCTTAAGAGTTTTTCCTTGGCTGGTTCTAATTAGGTTTCGGTTGAAGAATATTTGTTGAAAGTAACTACGACGTTACACCAAACTTTTGTTGGTAATCGGATTGCTCGTTAACAATTGTTCTACTCATTTCTTGAAGTGTCCTATTTTTCCTTTCAACCACGCCATTTGATTGAGGAGTGCGTGGAGCCGAGAAGTTGTGAGTAATACCATTGGCATTACAAAAACTTCCAAAATTGCACTTCATTATCAAATTCTCTACCGTGGTCGGTTCTTATTGACACTATTGTACATCCTAATTGATTTTGGATTTTCTTACTAAATATTTCGAATTGATCAAAAGCTTCGGTTTTATTCTTAAGAAATCTAGTCCAAGTATACCTAGAGTAGTCATCTACTATGACTAGGGTGTAACGATTTCCTCCGTAGCTCCGTACGGCGGATGGACCAAAAAGATCCATATGGAGAAGTTCTAAGCATTTAGTCGTTGAGACTACATTCTTAGCTTTGTGACTAGCGTGAGCTTGTTTTTCAATTTTGCAAGCATCACAAAAATGCTGATCAAACTTAAACTTAGGTAGGTTCCTAACTAATTCCTTAGAAGCTAACGATTGAATGAGACGCATATTTGCGTGACCTAATCTCCTATGCCACAAAGTGGAATTATCATCAATCGTTGCTAGACAAATTTGATACTTAGGCTTATTTCCTAATTTCATCACATATAAGCCTTTCTTCCTAATACCTCTACCTATCACTTTACCATCCTTAGTGATTTCACTATCATGTTCAGAAAAAGTTACTCTACACTTATTATTACAATATTTGTTATTACTTAGCAAGTTGAATCCTAGATTATCAACATGTTCTACATTATCTATTTTAAGAGAGTCATTAGAAATCGTACCTTTGCCAATGATGTTACCGCGAAGATTACTACCAAAAATAATGTTACCTCCATTGTATGCCTTGTAAGTGGAGAAGAGCTTTCGGTTGCCCGTCATATGTTTGGAACATCCGCTATCCTTGATCCATTCGTCGGGCTCCAAATCGACTCCAAGGCATATCTATTTATATAAGACAATAACTCAAACATTTGGTCCCTAATATCTCATGGGTCCAAAGTTGTTAGTGCCAAACATCCCTTGCATTTGATGCAATTGTTTGGGATGTGAGAATGGAAGACACATTTCCCATGGCATGTAACTTTGATGTGGAAAGTTGTTCCAAGTTATGGAAAATCCATGAGGTTGGTTTTGTCGACCAACATGTCTTTTAAGTTGTGGTATTTTTGGACGGAATAATTATTATTAACTCTTCTAGGAGGTGAAAGTTTTAAGATCTTAAAATTAAGTTTTGAAAATTCAACTACGGGTTTTGACAAATGGCTTATAGAAATTGTTTAACTTCATTGCACTAGCAACGGGAACCTTTACTTTTTTTTTACTATTTATGGTTTTGGTCTACGGATCCATAATAGATTTTGAAAAGTCACAGTTTTCTTAGATCCAGGTGTAACTGGGGGCGGTCCCATATTTATTTTGGGGGCCGCTGGATCATTAAGGGGGGCGCCTATAATTATGGGACCTCCATCAGAACACATAATTTTTTGAGCTTTCACAAATTTTTTTCCTTAGTTCCACTAGATGATGCTGCAACATGAATTAAACCATTAACTATTTTATCAGGGGGGTTTTTGATTACCTTAACATTTCATTAAAGCATGTGTAAATAAACTTCTTTTCAATTTGTTAATCTTGTAGTTCTTCTTTGACCTTTTTATTTTCTTTTAAGTGTATTGACACTTGCACAATCGAGACTCAACTCCTTATTTTTCTCGAGTGTGGATTATCTATCTTTTAATTCTCTCAAGTCATTTTCTTGACTATTTCTAATAGCTTTTTAACCTTTTGTTTTAGTGATTATCATTAAAACTCATTTTGCATAATTTACATATTCATTGTCTAAAGCTAAATAATCAATTGGATGAGTTTTAATCATACTAAAGTAAGAAGAATTCGGATCATTACCTCATTTGCCTGGTGCTTTGAGATACAAAACATGTCTCGCTTTGGACTTGTCATCATCTTCTTCACACGCTATCGCTCCAAGAACTCTAACAAATGCTCTTTGGTTCATGTTCTCTCAAGTGGCTTTGGACATTCTCCAATAAGATGATTTGGATCTCCGCATCTAAAGCACTTCCCATTTCACTTTTGCCATTATTTTTGTCGTCTCGGCTTAGTTGAAAGGTCTTTTCGTCGTTCTGAGGTTGTCTCACGGAATCTACCTCTTCTCTTAAAGGTAACTTCTTGAGGTCTCTTACCGCCATGGCCGTACTCTTCGTCTTAAATACCAGAAGTCAACACTCTTCTCACATTGATTATTTCTTAGCATTTAAGCAAGAGATTTCTTTCAACTTTTGCGTTGGACTATTTCTGATTCTTTCTTGCATAAATTCATCTCAGTGACTTTGAGGTTTCCAATGAGCTCATCAAGAGGATAGTGATGTTAAAAAAAAAGTATTTCTGACTCTTCAATCGTCGTGACCTTTTCTTCCATTTAGGATGTAGTGCCCCTAAGAAACTTCCTTACGTTAGTCTTGCTAGAGTAACCTTCATCAAGAGCTTTAAGACTAGGAATACTAGTATTAAATCTCAGCAACAAAGCACTATCTATGATTCCTCTTCGGAAAAATGTACGTAATTGTTCTTTTGTTGATACCAAAAGTCGAATCTTATTATCATTGACTTGGATACTTACCCTGATGGGTGAATATTAATAAATTTTTCAAATTTCTTTTGCCGAATTACACATGAAAATTCGTTCATATTTTTTTTAGGCAAAGCATTGTAAATAAAACCTTTTGGCTTTCATTATTTTTCGCAAGCCTTCTTTTAAGATCATCAGTTTGTTTTTCAAACAGGGGACAACCTCATCAAGTTTGGTTTTCGGATTTTGAAATAATAGTTGAAAATCACATTTGTTATAAACCATGCCAATGATCTTGATCTTTTGATTAACATATGTTCTCGAATCTATTTTTTCATAAATAAAATAATCACTTTCAAAAAAGTGGTGCGTCTTTGCTTAGATTGCCTTTCTAGATGTTTGTCGGTAATCCATTTATCGATCCAAGCTTTATAAATTACAAGATATTATTAAAAATCTTGAGTGACCTTGCTCTGATACCAATTGTAGGAAACTAGAAGGGGGGGTTGAATAGTTTACTGGTTAATTTGTCGTTTTAAAGCTTTGCTTTAGAAGTATTTGTAGATTCGCAGTTATTGTCAATCAAAACAATATGAAATCACAACTTAAATATCTATTATAATGAATACAGTAAGCAATAACAATAAAGAGATAGAGAAAGAAAACGATCAAATCCAAGACACAAAGATTTTTATTGGTTCGGCAACGAAGATCCTTTCGTTCTTCTCCACTCCCCGAGTATCCACTCAAAGATTTCACTATGTCAACACAAGCTACTTTTACGGCGGAGAAAACGTTTACACGTCGCTTACTTTCTTTTCCGGACACAAGCTAGAAGTGTCGAGTCCTAATCTTAGCTTTGAAACCAATCTAAGACTTCACAAAGTCTTTTATACATTTACAAGATATATTACCCCCTTGGATTGACACACAATCCAAATCACCACCAATACACAATTTACATATTGGATCTACATCAATTTAATTTACACAACAACACAATGTAAATGCTTAATGAATATATGTAATCGTGAGGAGGAAGAGAGAGATCACTTGATAACAAATCGTATGTAGAAGAATACGATTGTTTTTCTTTGCAATTGATTTAAAAGAAGATGAAGAAGAGGTAGAAGAGAAGGGAGGAAGATATAATTAATCACTTGAAATAAGATCTAAGATATGTGTTTTAGATAGAAAAGAAAAAGAGAGGAAAAATAGATTCTGAGAGAAAATTTCAATGGCCAAAGAGTGTTATGTTTTTCAGATGGGTGGCCCCCAGTATTTATAGGGACATAAAATGACCGTTGCTGATTGTGGCTAGTCCAGGTGGTCCCTTATAATTTAGGGGGCCGCCACTTGACTCCGCTCCCTTTTTTGTCCTTTTGTGGTGAAGGTTGTATCTGTTATAGAACCTTTATTTTGGGGGGAATATTAGAATTCAAATTTTATGTTTTTTATAAATACATATCTTTTATTGATAAACTATTTTGTTTTTAGATTCTTTATAAAAAAAACACATTTGTAGAATGTAAGGTAGTAAGGAAATAGTTTTCTTGTTCACTAATCTTGTTTATTGATTTGTTTATCTCTTAACCCTTAAGTGAGTAATCTTAGTTATAAGAATTTTTGTTTGATTAGTATTTATTAAACGTTTAAATTTGTTATCATAAACTTTTTCACTATTTTGTTTTTATCAAAACATTGAGAGGTCGAAATTTATTAAATAACGTTTTTAGACTTTATTTTGTATTAACACAGGGGGACGTTGGGAATGTGATAGTGTATGGCAACCGGGTGGTTGAAGGGGTAGGTTGTTCATATAAGTTTTTTAGCGTGTAACCCTAAGGATTATGATGGTAAAGGGAGTGAGGTGAGGTATCCCACTCGATGGATTGTGTAATGGAATTGTGATGATATGAGTGGTTGTAGTATTGACCAAAAGGTGAAATACACTGATGGTTCATTTATGAGTAAGGCTTTAATGTGGTGGAACTCTCAGATCCGCACGCTAAGTCGGGAAGTTGTTGTTAGTATGTCATGGAATGACTTTAAGGCGTATGATTTACAAGTGTTTTGTCCTATGTAATGAGATGCAAAGTTAGAATCTGGTGTTGTTGCAATCACGCCGTATGGTTCAGGGCTGGCCATGTTGCGTATACTGATAGGTTTCATGAGTTGGCTAGGTTATTTCCACATTTTGGTAACTCCTGAGATTAGGATGATTGAGAGATATGTGTATGGCCTTGCTCCACAAATTCGTGAGTGAGCCGGGTGGCAGCTAGTTAAGGCAACGGAGCTGAAGTTATGCAAAAAGGCTGTGCAGATTTCTGGTGCACTGACTGATGAGGCTGTTAGGAATGGAATAATTAAGAAGGTTGAGAAGAGAGGAAATGTGGGGGAACCTAGCAAGGCTAGGATAGGAAGGGATGATATAAGAGACCAGGACTGTGAATGTTTTTGCTTACTATTGTAAACCCTGTCAGGATGACGAGAATTCGGTACTTGGCCCATGTTTACCACCTACAACTCATTACCATGCACACGGTGACTTGTCGCACATGCACAATTGTAACCAGCCCGGAATCAATTTGGCAATGGATTGCAGAAGATTGTGCCAAGGGAATGTGAATCTCTTACTGTCAATGCTTGAAACCAACTTATTAGGGCATGTTATGAGTAGTGGGTAGTTATCGTAGACCATGTTAGGCCAGCTTGTCCTAGATGGAATATGGTACAAGGATCAGGAGGAGGGGGAACCGTCCAAACCCAAATTGTTTACTTATAACGAGGGACTGGGTTGTGGGGAAACCAAGGAAAACCAGGCTAGGGGATTTGGGCATTATGTTGGGTAAGCAGAGGAAGCTGCCCGGATCGGAACATTATGACGGGTTACGTTTACATTGAACAAGCACCTTTGCCATACCTTATTTGACTTGGTGCTGACTATGTTTTGTTTTCACTACCTCATCATAACTCTGTTAGGCTTTGAGCCTAACGACTTAGGTTTCAAAATATGAGATTAAATAATAGCTTAGGCGGGCAGGCTAGCTAGATATTGATAAGGTTATTAAGGGTTGCTGACTAGATATCGCTAGGGTATATCTTTCGACATTCCTCTTAATACCTTTTGGACCAACTGGAGTTTTGATGTGATTATAGGTATGGGGGGAAAGTACTGGTTGTCTAATTTTAAAGTAAAATAATTTTGCCATGAGAAGGTAGTGTAGATACCAATACCGGATGGGCAAAGGTTTAGAGTAGTCAGGAGAGAGACCGGGTTGAGAAAGCAATATTGATGATGAGCACTACAGCTAGTGATATGAAAAACAAGGAAGGAGATTGGTTGTGGTAAGAGATTCTTTCCTAAGGTATTTTCCCGGAAGATCTATCTGGATTACCGCCTAACTGTTTCGAGGAAATTGAGTTTTGGATTTGAGTTAACCCCTGGTGCACGCCAGTGCAAAGGTTTATTTATCGTTTGGCACCTTCTGAATTGGAGGAGTTGTCGGGACAACTCAAGGAACTCCAAGACAAAGGTTTCATTCGACCAAGTTCATCGCCTTGGGGAGCGCCGGTATTGTTCGTTAAGAAGAAGGGATGGTTAACTTTAGGATGTGTATAGACTTTAAGAAATTGATACGTTGATTGTTAAGAATGTTATCCGCTACCTAGGATTGATGATCTATTTGACCAACTGCAAGGGTCGCAGTTTTTCTCTAAGATAGATCTTAGGTCTAGATACCATCAGCTGAGAGTGCATGAGGATGACATTCCAAAGAATACGTTCTAGAACTCTGTTATGGAATTAGAGTTCATGGTTAAATGACCTTTGGTCTGACTAATGCTACCAACACATATTTATGGACTTGATGAATTGCGTATGTAGGCCCATAGCTGATAAATTTCATGATGCGTGTTCATAGAACGACATCTTAATCTACTCTAAGACTCAAGAGGAGCATGTAGAACACTTAAGGTTAGTCTTGGAACTGCTCAAAAAGGAGAAACTGTATGCTAAGTTTTCTAAGTGTGAATTCTGGCTAAGAGAAGTGCAGTTTCTTGGGCATGTGATAAATGGTAATGGGATTCATGTAGACCCTAGTAAGATTAAAGCTGTTAAGAATTGGAAAGCCCCTAGAACTCCGACTGAGGTTCGTTCGTTCTTAGGATTGGCTGGGTATTACCGTAGGTTCATTGAGAACTTTTCTAAGATAGCTAAGTCTCTTACTATCTTGACTCAGAAAAGTAAGACTTTTAATTGGGGTGAGGAACATGAATATGCATTTCAGACCTTAAAGGATAAGTTGTGTAATGCGCCTGTTCTAGCTCTCCCCGATGGATCGAAAGATTTTGTAGTATATTGTGATGCGTCCGGGATAGGACTAGGCTGTGTGTTAATGCAGAGAGGTAAAGTGATAGCCTATGCGTCTAGGCAGTTGAAAATTCATGAGAATAATTATACTACCCATGATTTAGAGTTGGGTGCGGTTGTGTTTGCACTTAAGATCTGGAGACATTATCTGTATGGGACAAAGAGTGTCATCTATACGGATCATAAGAGTCTTTAGCATATCTTTAGTCAGAAAGAGTTGAATATGCGACAGCGTCGCTGGATAGAGTTGTTTAGTGATTATGACTGTGAAATTCGCTACCATCCTGGTAAGGCGAATGTGGTGGCTGATGCCCTAAGTAGGAAAGAAAGAGTAAAGCCTAAGAGAGTTAGAGCTATGAATATGATCCTTCAGTCAAGTATCAAGGATAGGATACTAACGGCTCAGAAGGAGGCTGTGGATGAATCTGCTGGATTGCAGAAAGGTTTGGATGAGATGATTGAACTTAGGAATGATGGAGCATTGTATTTTCTGGATCAAATATTATGCGGTGCCTATGAAGGGTGCTGTGAGAAACCCTGGATAATGGATGAAGCCCATAAGTCAAAGTACTCTGTACACCCAGGAGCTGATAAGATGTATTATGATTTGAGAGATAGGTATTGGTGGCCTGGAATGAAAAAGGATATAGCTGAGTATGTTAGTAGGTGTTTGACTTGTTTGAAGGTTAAGGCTGAGCATCAAAGGCCATCTGGCCTGCTCCAGCAACTTGAGATTCCCATATGGAAATGGGAAGGGATAGCTAAGGTTTTGTGACTTAATGTTGCCTAGGATTAGTAGTGGGCACATGACAGACAATCTGGGTCATTGTGGCCGGTTGACAAGTTGCTCATTTTACCTATGCGTGAGGTTATAATATGGAAAGGTTGGCTAGATCTGTATTTGAATAGATAGTTGTAGAATGGTGTGCTCAATCTCGATTATATGGATCATGATAGTCATTTCACATCAAGGTGGTTTTGGCAGTCAATGCAAGGAGGACATTAGGAACTTCGCTTAGATATGAGTACCGATTATCACCATCAGACCGTGATGGTCAGAATCGTGAGCGTTACTATTCAGATTTTTGGAAGACATGCTTAGGACGCGTGTTGTCCTAGACTTCGAAAGGAAGTTGGGCTGTCATCGTATTTTGGTTGAGTTTTGTATAACATTAGTTATCATTCTAGTGTGAGATGTGCGTCATTTAATGGCTTGTATGGTAGGAAGTGTCTTCCCGTATTTTGTAGGCACTGAGGTTGGAGGAAGGTCTAGTTGATAGACTGAGTTAGAGCAAGAGACTAATGGAGAAGATCTCGTCCAGATTAATGAAACTTAAAAAGCTGCACGTTGATAGTCAGAAACGTTATGCCGATAAGAGGAGCGAAGCCTCTAGAAATTTAGTGTAGGTGATTATATTCTTGCTCAAAGTGCCTCCTTGGACAAGGTATGGATACTACTTGGTAAGAAAGGGAAGTTCGCACAATAGGTTTGGTTGAGAGAAAAAACAAAAAAAAAGAAGGAAGAAAAATAGTCGGTTCAAAAAGAAGTTTATACCGAAGGAATTACTTGGAAGGATCGATTATTCGTTGATACGTTACAAACATCAACGATGTAAAGTCTTGTAAAAAGTGGCCGATATCACCACTTATTCTGTAAAAGTATGTAAAGAGCGGGATGTAAGGGAAGTTGACCGTTATGGGAACGCCAACTCAGGTTGTCTTTGTCATTTCTGTGATCGAGGCATTTGCCTATATGTTCTAGTCTTTGTCATAGAACGGTCAGGGGAAAGTTACTAGCAACTACACCTTATTTGTTGGCTTAATCTATTTGTTTTATAAATTTTATTTAACACCCATTTTTCTTCCCATTCCTAGCAACTAATGTAACTTTTGCCCTTTTTGTGTTTTGAATATTTCATTAATAGTCCTTTGACTATTTGACTTTTGTCAGTTTATTCAGATTTTGTACCGTGTTGACGGTGGTGATTTTATGAGATATGTGATGATTTGAGGTTTATTGTGATTAATAATCCTTTTTGAAAGGTATTATTGTGTTATGTGTATTCCGGGTGGTTTGACCCGTGAATTTTGAGAAATGCCGAAAAACGAGTCTGACACGTCCGTTAATGTCCAAATTGAATTTTGAAGGGTTTAAAGTGTAAATATGGCAAGTGAATACTCTAAGTTAATGGAAAAGTATTTTTAAGGTGAATAAAAATGCTTTTTAACTTTGGGGTAAATGTTACGGTTGAGTTTTACGAGCTTTTAAGTGGTTTCGACACGAAAAGAAAGGCCCGAGACCCCATGGGATACCATGGCCGGTCAAATGGTCAAGGGATGAGACAAGGAGGCTTAATTTTAGCTCCTTTGTCTATTATGGTACACATATATGCTTAACATCTAAGCATTTCTCACATAGTTCATTTTCAAAATCAAAATATTCTCTCCTTTTCTCTCTTTGTGTTTTTATAGTTCGTCGCACCTACAACCACACCACTTTATAATTTTGAATTTGATAAAGGAACACATGAAGGACATTAATTATTTGGAGGTTGATTCTAGTGTTTGGTTAATCATTTAAACACGTTGGGGTCGTCCGGTTCGTGTCGAAATCTAAACATCTTTAAAGATAATGTCTCGCTTTCGTCTTTGGCTTGTCCTTTTTGTGATCACGTGCTCGAGGATTCGTCCCATTTATTCTTTGGTTGCTCTGTGGCGAAAGATATTCAGAAGTTTATTTGTAGATGGTGGAATTTGGATGTTCATCCTTATGAGTCGTATGAAGATTGGCTCTCTTGGTTCAAATCTATCCGTTTAGGTTCTAAGACGAAAGAGGTGTTGGAAGGCGTGTTTTACGTTTCTTGGTGGAGCATTTGGAACTTCAGAAACCAATTCCTTTTTGCGTCTCCTATTCCCCGAAATGATGCTATTTTCGACAATATTGTTTTACGCTCTTTTTATTGGTGTGTAGCTAGATGTAATAGAACTTTGAATTGGGTTAGTTGGCTTCAACACCCTTTTTTGATTCCTTTGTAATTTTCTAGCTCCTTGCTAGTGGTTCTAATAAAGTCGCCGTTCAAAAAAATGGACTCACTTCAATGAAAAAGTTATATGTATGTTTAATCTAATTGTTAGACGTAAAGAATGTTTAAAAAAATGAGGATATACATACACAACAATTTGTTTTATATGTAGAATTGTCTAGTTTATCTACAATTTATGATTGAACTTATAAAGATATGATTGCTTGTAGTTTCTATCGATGTGGGTGATCGCTTCTGATCTACACCTTTTAAAATATATAATATATAAATATAAATATAAGATATACTTATAATATATAATATATAAAGATAAGAGTGTAGGAATC